>VWZK01007401.1:125158-136545 GCA_013396935.1 Baryphthengus martii
GGTGCGCGGGTCCGTCCCAGCGGGTGGCGGGGCAGGAGTAGGCCGGTAGTACCAGTCGGCAGCGCCCGGCAGGCGGCAGCTGGCCGGGCCGGCCCAGCTCGGAGTTAGGGCTCCTCATCTATGATGTCCAGGATGCTGCCCAGCAGTGCGGTGAAGGTGGGGCGCTCCTCGGCCTTCTGCCGTACGACAGAGCGGAGCCCTGCTGGAGCCTGCCAGCTGCTCCACCGCTCCCCGGGGGAGCAACCCCCTAGGGCAGGCCGGTGTGATCACCGAGGGTGAGGGCAACTTACCTCGTGCCAGCAGCTGTACATGACGCCATAGACCCGCTCCGAGGCCTGCTGCGGCCGGTAGAGGCGCAGGCCTTGGATGACGTGCTCTGTGGTCTCACTGTTATTAAACCTCTCATAAGGCATCTTTCCCAGAGAGTAAACTTCCCACATCAGAACACCTGTCACAGGAAACGGCAGGACAGTTGATGGCACAGTTCATGCGCCTGAAGCTGATTTGCAGAGGAGCTCACTAGTTTTGGGGCACTCTCTCTTCCTGACTTCTGAGTCATTAATGTCATGTCCTTACCAAAAGCCCAGACGTCAGACTTGCTGCTGAACTTGCTGTACAGAAGCACTTCAGGGGGAGACCACCGCACGGGAAACTTCGACCCCATGGAGCTTGTATATTCATCGTCTAGGACATACCTGCAGCAGATAAATGGATCAGGGTGCATGTCATGGATTTCACATTTCACTCTTCTGTGCAACTGACCAAGCAGAAAAGGAACCAACTGCTCTCAAGAGCGATCAGAGGTTACACTTTGCACAGGTTTCAACAGGCAGAAACGTCCCTTTGGAAACAAGTACATGTTAGTCAAGACTGGGGAAGGGGTAGGGTCACACAGAAGCATAGCGAAAAGGGGATGTGGAGAGAAGGCTGCAGCGAGGAGACTAGAGGTGGGGGAAAGAAAAAAACAGGGGGAAAAGGTATGAGGGAAGAAAGGGATGGTGGAAAGAGGAGAGGCAGAAGGTTGAGCCAGGTAGATGAAGCAGGAAGACAAGACAGAGGAAAAGCAGAGCTAGAGGATAGTGAGGAGAAAGATTAAAGTGTCAAAGAGACTGAAATAGGAGATGGGAGGATTGAGACAGGAAGGTGACACAGACATATCTACCAGACCTGGAAAGGCCAAAATCTGATACTTTCACAATTCCTTCATCGTTCACCAAACAATTGCGAGCAGCCTGTGGACAGAGAGATGGAGACAGTCACTCCTACGTGCTCCTGCCTCTCACGTCCCCCAGTACATCTCACACCCACCCATTTAACACTTTGCCTCACATTGTCTTGCAGGTTCACCTGGATTTGGGCAAGCTACAAAGTCCTCAACAAAGATAGTAAGAGAGGTCTCCAGGCATCTTGTTTATCTAGGGAAGGGCCACCTTCCTGGCGGACTTTGCAAGCTCACAATGCCAACCCAAGGCCTGACAAACTGCAGGCTCAGCTTTTTATAGGGGTCACGAGGTCCCTTTACATGTCTGAGCCACGCATGTTGCCTGTGCTGCCTAATGTAAACCCTGCCCTAGGCACAAATGCATTTCCTGGCCCCTGGAAAACTACCTAGTTCTGCCCTTTCTGCAATCTCTTCTAATTCACTGCAAAGCAGTGACTTCAGAGCATCCCACCCATGCTCAGGTGGGCAGGGAGCCTTAGAGGGATGTTCTGCAAAGAAGGCTGCAGAGCTTCCTCTCCTCACATTGATGAACTAGCTGGACCCGGTCTAGGATATGCTGTGGCCATTGCTAAGCCAGAGATGTGTCCTTCAGCCACCGTCCTACCAGGTCTCGGTGCAGGAACTGCTTGGATTCTAGGTACTCCATAGCTTCACAGACGTCCTTGCACATCTCCAGCAGCTCAGCAGGCTGGAACCGCCGTCGAGTTTCCCTCAAGAAGTTCAGGAGGCAACCATTGGCCATGTACTCAGTAATGATGAAGATGGGACGCTGCTTGGTACAGACTCCATAGAGCTGCACCAGCTTCTCATGAGATAGGTTCCTGTGTTGAGGACAAGAGCGGCAATTTTGAGCATCTAGAAGGCCACGCAGCAAAAGAAGAGTCTGGGACGGAAAAGCTCACTGGGGAATCAGCACAAAGGCAGCAGGTCTGGGGTGTATTTTGCAGAGTGTAAGGCTGCACAAGACTGTCCCTCCACGCCCAGGAGTGCAGCCATCTTGGCAAGGTATGTCCAGCACTGACCTGCAGACTGCTCACCACTTACATCATGACTTTGGCTTCGTCGATAAACTCATCCTCTGACATGGAGCCCTCCCTGATCATCTTGATAGCAACGTTGTACTGGCCTCTCCATTTCCCGTACTTCACCACGCCGAACTGCCCCGTCCCCAGTTCCTTCAGGAAGGTCAGATCCTTTGGGTCAATCTCCCACGACCCTAGGACAGAGTGCAAGTGTAAGGTGGGTGCAGGTGACATCCCTGCAGGGTGCTCCCAGTCATCTGATCTAGCAAGCCCAAGAAGAGCTCATGAGCATGTGCTGTCTGAAAAACCATCCCAAAGAATCTGCAAAAGCTGAGACTGGTTCCTCCAGGAGATGGGGAGCAAAGAAGCTTGTGTCTCTTGGTCAGTACTGTCACTAGAGGGCCAGTGAGCGTTGGGAAGTTATTCCTAGGAAAGCTGTGAGCCCTGCTGCCATGGGACAGCCAGGATCTCAGCCCTGGAAAATTAACTACTAGTAGAGATGGGCCCTGCAACTCTGAGGTAGCCAAGGCCAGCTTACCATAGCCAAGCCCAGCTGTGGAAGGAGCACTTTTCTGATGTGGAGACACAGGGTACTTCAGTCTGGATATGAGTCCTGAAACACAAAAAGCCAGATTGTCACACCGTGCTCGCCTGCCACGTTCCTGCAGGGAACACAACCCTCCTACCTTCAGCGCAGGAAGGTGAGGATACTGTCATGTCAGTAAAACCTCTGTCTCCCAAACACTGACCAGCAGAGTTGTGCTGATGGTACGTGATGAGCTCTGGGATGGTGTTGAACAGGTGCTTTTCTGCCAGGTAATACTGATTCTGGGGAGTGCAGCATACAACGTAATGGCGGATCGTGCCTTGGGGGTCTCTGGAGAGACATTACATGAGGTCAGCAGATTGGGGAAGACAGGCAGAGGGTGAGGGGTGCATGGAGGGGCCCTCTGAGGAAGGAACTAGCTGTACTTGGATCCACTTACACAGAGGACTTGGCATAGACAGAGACAGTGTATTTCCCTG
This sequence comes from Baryphthengus martii, assembly GCA_013396935.1. Taxonomy (NCBI): domain Eukaryota; kingdom Metazoa; phylum Chordata; class Aves; order Coraciiformes; family Momotidae; genus Baryphthengus; species Baryphthengus martii. The sequence goes on from VWZK01007401.1 coordinate 128,429, forward strand.
TCTTGCTGGTGGAGTCTCGGACAATGAAGCCCCCTTCCTTACCCTAAAACAGAAAGGGGAGAGGGAACCGGGCGGTTGTGAGGAGGCACGACTGTAACAGGCAAGACTTAGAGTGAGTGAAGATCGTGGCATGGCTGGAGACGAGTCTTACTTCCAGTCCCTGGGGCTGGTGAGGCAACGCTCCCCTCCCAGCACAAGGCAGGGTTGGTCCCATGCTGGACACAACATAACAGCCACCCGCAGAGGGCTGGTTTGTAGAAAGGACCCAGCCTCCGAAGTCAACACTTACCTCCTGTTTCAGCAGTTGTTCCGCTTGGCTCCGAGTGATATTCTTTGAGTACCACCTGGAATAGGGGACACAGCTGTCAGGGAGGTCACTGCAGCCACTGCTGTCCCCAGCCTGGGCTGACCCTGGCCCAGCCAGGACAGGCAGTGCAGAGACTAGGGTAGGGATGGCTGTCACAGGGCCGGAGGCTCTCAAAGGGTATGCAGGAGGGAGAATGACCCAGCCAGGCTGGGCTGACAGGCTGTGTAGGTTAACAGAACTGAATGTAAAAAGCCTCTAAGCACAACTTGCCATATCCCTGTGCCTCCTCTTACTCACTCAAATATCTCCAGGGAATTTCTGGTTTCAGTGACATAGTTGCTGGGGATGTATCCTTCTCTCCTGCAAGAGAAAAGGGGCTAGTCACACAATGATGGAAGAGGCCAAGGGGAAAGCAGGTTCCTGTCCCCAAAGGTTGAGTAGAAATGGGCTCAGAAACCCTGGCACAAACCCATTTACGTTCATGCCTGGGGAAGGCTGGTACCACAGCCTGCTTCAGTCTCCCTCACTCTCTTCATGTGCTGTCCCACACAGGAGCCTGCAGGCAGGCAGGAAGCTTGTCCTAACCCCCCAATGCTGAAGAGGTGTGTTTGCCACGTTGTGGAGCGAGCACTGTGGGCGATGGGAGCTCTTACCCGTTCTTGTCACGGGCTTTCCACCAGGGCAGGTGGCTTTCCTCCAGAATGAGGTACTCCTCGCCCTTCTGCAGTTGCAGGTCCTGTGCGTTCATCGGCAGGTAGTTGTAGAGGGCCACCACCTTCTTCACGTCGCCTGCTGTGCTGGGGGCTGGCTCGGGAGGTAGGGGCTTCATCACCATCTTCAAAAAAGCAAGGGAGAGCGTGGGACATGGTGAGGGTGACAGACAGTTTCCCAGGCAAGACCCTCCCCGGGCCTGACAGAGCAGTGGGCTCAGGCCACGTCAGCACAGTGTTTGTCTCAGCTCCCACATGTACCTCCACAAGGAGAGCAATCCCCCCCCAGTGCTTTTTATTGCAACATTTCCTCACATTGGAGTCTCCTTGTCACAAAATGTGGCTTAACTCGTTAACTCCTCCACCGTATATCAGGGTTTCTTTATCCTCCCAGCTCTCCCTGAGAAACCTCAGGGGTGAGATCATTTGACTTTCCTCCAGGCCTTAGGGCTCCATCCCTTAGTTAAATCTCCTTCTCCCTTACGCCATAGTCTTGACATCCCTTTCCAAAACAGAACCATGCACATCTCTGAGCAATGCCCTGTCAGTCACTGAACATGTTGGTTTTTCCCAGGCAGACCTTCCTTAAACACCTTGGAGCAAAGCCACATGTTGATGCTGGCCTCTACCTGGTCCTCCTCAGGAGTCGGAGGAAGAGGCTTCTTTGTCTTACGATGTGACCGCCCAACTTTTAAACCTTCAAAACAGAAAATGGACTAAGGTGAGAAGAGATCCCTGGCGTCATGCTGCAGTTGTCCCCAGGGGCTAGGGACAGGGCAAGGGGAGGGTGCCCATTATCTTACTGCCATTCCTGCTCTCCAGGATCTGGCAGCCCATGGCATTCTTGGCTGTCTGGGAGCAGCACAGGTACTGGCCGTCAATCCAGAAGCAGGGGTGATACTTCTGTACCAGGTCATTGTTGTACCGGATCACTGTGGCAGAAGAGGGGAGATGTGAGTGACCTGGGACTGTCCCTCCAGCCCACTGCAGAGATCTCTGCTCCCTGAATGAAGATGATGAGCCCCAGTGAACCATTTCACCCTCTGCTGTGTTGCTGAAGCACAGCCAAATGTGACCTTCCTGCTTGTGGCTCGTGTTCTGGTGCTGCAGCTATGCAAACCCTGGACTGTGGAGCCCCTAGCTCAGAGCCAGGCCTTTCCTCTCAGATTTGACCAAAAGCTCTTCAGCAGCTCTGCAAAGGGACACAAACAAGCTTGAAGGGACAGGTTCTGCTGCGACCAGCCTTCTTGCACGCTGAGACATCCAGCATCCCCTGGGCTGCTGAAGCCCATGGTTCGCAGCTCCTTTGAACCATCTTTTTCAGAAGTAGGGATGGAGGCCAGCGCTGTGCCTGGTTTGTCCATGGAGAGAGCAGAGCACAGCCCCCATCCCCTGCCTGCTGAGAGACTTCCCTTGCTGGGAGACTGCTCCCTTGCCAGGCAGAAACCAACTGGTTTCCTCAGACTTCTCCCCAAGCTAGAAGAACAACTGGATGTGTCCAAACACCACTGCGACATAGTGTCAGCCTACAGCAGGTCCCTGGGGGGCAAAGAGCCCCTTCTCTGGTGGAGCAGGATAACGGCATCCCAGCAGCAAAAGGCCGGCATTTTCCCTCCCCTTTTCCCCGTGGATTTCACACTGGTTTCAGCTGTCACAGCCACCCCCCTCTCACAGCAGGGAGGTGGGGAGAGGGCTAGCTGCCTGCCGGGGCAGAGCAGCAGGGCTCTCGTGAAATAACAACTTCTCCGTTATCAGCCTGCTCTGCTTCCGCCTTGCTTGGGCAAACTTCCCCATGTCAGTTTGAGCAGCTAATCTCACCCCACCAGCGCAAAGCCACAGAGAGATACACACACACCAAGAGACACATACAGGCAGCTCCAGCAGATCTTGGCTGACTGCAAGCACCCAAGCCCCTCCGCGCAGTGCTGCTACAACACGCTCTCGGCTCGATGAGGTAGTGCCCACACAGCTGAGTGTTAGCTCAGCAGCACTGAGGCTCGAGGTGGGTTGGGACAGGCTTCCAGCAGGCTTTTCCTCTGTGTTTCCTAAAGCACTGAGGGCCCTACCCTCACCTTGCACAGCAGTACAGCTGCATGGCCACACCTGCTGTTCCCCTCTTACCCTCAATAACTCCTGAGCCTGCCTGAGCAGGCTTGCAAGTGCGCACAAAGCCTCAGCTGAGGTGGCTGCGGTGCTGAAGAAGCCATAGGGTGACAACTGTGATCATCCACTGGCCCTGGCCAGGAGCAGCCAGTGTCAGTTCAGGAATGTTAGGGAGCGTGCCTGTAGGGGCACGGCCTTTCTGTAGACATGGAATAATGTAACCAGAAGATAGCAAGCCCATGAAAACCTGTCCCTCTGGGGTGTGCCTCACACACAGCTGATTGCTTGTTTGCTTTCTGAGAGAGCAAGAGAGGCCCAAAACTCACCGCTTTTCAGCTGATGGATCCAGCGTTTGCGCAACTCCTCTGTCGGGGAGAAGACGTAGAGGGGCCCTTCATCATACACCACCTGCGGGACCACACACCTCAGCACCCCGGCTGGGGCTCTCCTGGGGATGATGGGGCGAGCTGAAGCTTGTGGCCACCCTGAGCAGCCAGTGCAGAGCACAAGCCATGCTGGTGTGTACTGGCCCTGCACGGTGCTCGCAGGACTGTGACAGAGAGTTTATAAATAAGCCCCCTCCCCCAAGACTTTCCACTTCCTTCTTTGACTTTCGGTGTGTTGGGGGCCGCGCGTGGTGCCAGCAAGGAGCAGGCAGCTGGGCTGGGGGCTGAGCAAGCAGCTGGGACGCAGCATCCCTCCAGCACTGGCCAGAGGACTGAAAGGGGCAGAACAGAGCTCAGAAGCAGGTTTCCATCGAAGCAGCCCCCTTAAATAAAGCTGCCCAATTCCTTGGGGCTCACAGAGGCTCACCTGCCTGCCCTACATGGCACAGACAGCAGCAGGGTGTCCCCAAACAGCCAAGTGACACCTGGCACTGGGGCAGCAATGCTATGTTTGGCCCTCAGTCCCTCTGGGGTCCTCCTCCCAGCACCCTGCAGCTGGGCAGAGCAGACCGACGAAGGAGGTACAGTGAGGACTGACCTGGAAGGGGTAGGGGAACCGTTCGATGATTGAGATCTGCTCCATGTTGTTGTAATCCTCCCCTTTCCTCTGCAAGAGAGAGGCAGAGACAGATGTTGGAATTCTGCTGCTCAGCTGCTGCCATCTCCCCTGGGACCACAGCCTTTGACATCCCACTGATGCCCCTGCCCTGCATCGAGCTGGACGCCTGATATGGTTCAGGTTGTAAGTGCAGACCCCTCCATGTCAAGGAGGACTGTCTTCCATTCCCACCACCCATGGCAGGACAATCCTCCCCAGTGAGGGCACAGGAGGACACAATGGGGATCTCGGGACCCTCCTCACCAGGACCTGCCGCTCAGGGGGAGGGTTGTTTTCAGGCACCACTGTCTCCACACAGGTGATCTTCTCAATGTCCACCGAGCCCTTCTTACTGCCCCGGCGCTGCAAGAGAGGGAGTTCATTCAAATGATCACCAAGAGGGAGACCCAGGGAGACTCAAGCCAACCGTCGCCTCTGTCCAACCACCCCTTGGCCTGGGTGCTGGTGAGGGACAAGTGGTGACCCGTGGGCAGCGCCATGGCACAGCCCCTGGGGCTGCTGACTCACCCCCCGCTCAAAGTCATACTCGTAATAGGACAGTTTGCTCTCTGTCAATAGGAACAAGCGCTTCTTGAAGTTGAGAGGAGACGTTTTCTTCTTCTGCTGAGAGCGCTTCAAGAAGATGCTCTCCAGTATAACGCTGGCCATGTCACCCCCGGCTCCTCCACGCTGCACTTGCTGGGTTACTGTGGGCAGGACAACACCGACACAAAGCTTGCTCAGCCCACCGCTGGATCTTGCCCAAGTGCACTCTCCCCTCTGCCTGAGGGGCAGCCAGGGGTGCCAGGAACCCCGCAGAGGTGTGCAGGCAGGTCAGGATTTGTCATACGACCTCTCCCTTGCCCGTGCCCTCTCCAGTGCCAGACTGCGGACCAAGCCACCACCCAGCTGGCTTCAGCTCCCACTAGATACTGGAGGGGATCCCCAGGCGTGCAGATGGACAGATGGAGACAGATGGCTGGAGAAAGAGGGAGCCGGAGAGGGTGTGAGAAGCGCAGCCCCGGCAAGGAGCACAGAGGTCGAGCAGCAACACTCAGGAGGCTCCCTCCTCCCCTCCAACATCTTGCGTGTGTGGTGTGTGTTCAGGGGGCCATTTCCTCCTGCCACACCGCAGGCGCTTCGTGCTGGGGACGCATTGACTTGTCAGTGTGCGAGGCACGGCTGCAGGAGGCCAGTCCTTAAAAAGTTGTGGGTAGGTCCTGGCCACGAATCGCCGCAGTGCCACGCTGATGAGAGTAGCCCTAAAGTCATCTTTCTCCTCTGCGATCGTGGAACCCAAAGGAGGGCAGGGACGATGCTCAACCCCATTTCCTCCTCTCTGAGCAGCGACTGCCAGGGGCCAGGCTCGAAGGGCTGCCTCCAGCCAGCAACCAGAGGGGTTAAATCCTCTCCCAGGCCTCCTCAGCGAAGCTCTCCTCCTGAGCCTCTCCAGGGATGGTTCAGCCAGGAAAGGGCTGAGAACCCCTTGTGGCACTGCTGCCCTGCCTGCAGGGGGCTGGAAATCCACCCTGGCACATCTCTTGGAGCAGCCCGTCTCATCTCGCCCTGTGTCCCTCTGTGCTTCACCCAGGCACCACAACACCCAGACAGCACGAGCAACCCCAGAGGGCTGCATGGCTAGAGCTGTGGGCTTCTCCTCCTCTGAGGGCCGTAACCAACACCTGACTCCAGCCTGGGCCTAACAGGGAGCTTATGAGCTACACAGAGTCACTACTGAACTGCAATCCCCTGAAGCCCTCCTCCACGACTCCTGCCCCAACCACCTACATGCCTTGCTCCCCCTTCACCTCCACCTTGTTCCCTTTTTTCTCCTACAAACATGGCTTTGGAGGGCAACCTGGGAGAAGCTGTTTCAATCCCCTGCTGTCCACAGCCTGTCTCCTTTGGAGGAGGCTCAGAGATGGATCAGAGTCGGGGGTTGAGCCCCCTGCGACCCAGCCAGGCAGCCCATCCACTCCTCCCATGCAGAAGACAGGCATTGACTCACTTGCAACAGGGTGGAGACCAAACATGCCAGGAGCTGGTCCCACCTGCTATGCCTCTCTCCAGGGCATGCCCCATCCTGGAGGCAAGAGCAGGGTCATCCTCACATCTGCTGGTGATGTCCAGACCCTCCCAGCACAGAACCTGCTGCTGCAGTCCTCACCCTGTCCCACTCTGGTGACTACAGCCAGAAAGGCTAGGGACAAGTAGAGTTCCACCCTCCCAGGTTCCTCCCTCTCCTCCACTTGTGGTCCTCATGGCTCAGGCCTTTCCAGCTTGTTTGGGTGGTTAAAAATAATAATTTATAGAGCTGCCAGTCTTTCAGAAAACCCAGCACCTTCATTAGCTGATCCAGGCCTGGTGAGAAGGGAACTGGGGTCCCTGCTGGAGACAGGGGCAGGTGGCTGTGGTGGCCACTGACCCCAGACTGCCGGTGGGGTAGTGGGCAAGGGACCATCCCCTTGTAGCCAACCCCCTGTAGCCCCATGCCTTAGTCTCCCTAGCTATAAAATGTGGCTGCTGGTCCCATCCCAAGAGCAGGAGGATGCCCACTGGCATCCTTGATGCAGACACGGGCTGAGCAGCCCTGGGCTCCAGTTCATCCCAAATGTACTGCTGGGTCCCCAGAAGCTTTACCTTGAGTTGCAGCAGCTGGGTCACCGCCAGCAATGCTGGGCAGATGGGACACGTCCTCGCTGTGTCCTGTGGGACAGTGCCTCCAGAGAGGAAAGGACGATGAGAATCTCACAGGGCTGTTCTGCCCCAGCATGGCACAGCTGCCCTGTCCTCAGCATAGCCTCCTTGTCCCCAGCATAGCACAGCCTCCTTCTCTGTGGCACTTCCACCGGCCCTACTCTGTCCCTGTCTGTCCTTTAGAGTGGTGAGTGCCCTGCAGGACCCACCCCCTCAGCCAGCCGTCGCTACCGCCCTGTGACAGCAGAGGTGGCAAGTGTGTGGGTGAAAGCATGTTCCATGTGTCCCCCGCCACCTAACATGACTTCCTGGTGCTGTTTCACCTCAGCCAAGTCTGCTCTGACACCACCACCAGGCCTGGCACACACTGCTGGCTCTGTGCCACCAGATGCTGTGCCCCTCATAGGCAGGCTCCCTTGCCCCTGCCTGTGTCCTGCTAAGCAGCCAGCCCTGCCGGCCACCTCTGGCTGATGGGGGCTGGCAGAGGACTGGCATGCTCAGGGTACATTGGGAAGGGTGATAGCGTGTCTGGGAACAAATTCCACAGTCCCCACATTTCAGGTGCAGCCTGGAGGGTGACAAAAACTGAAAGGTGGGAGGAACAGAGGAGGGAATCTTCTGCACGGGAGAGACTTGGCAACAAATCCAGAGCTGCACCTCAGCAGCGTCCGCTGCAAAAAGCGCGAACAAGTAGTCAAAGGCACTGTCAGCACCCCGACTCCCTGCTCTGGAGCACCCCTTGGGCCCCTGGCACCCCTACACCACCCTGCTCCCATGCTTTGTTGCGGCCTCCGAGCTCCTGGCACCAACACACCACTCTGTGCTCCTGCGCAGCCCTGGGGTCCCAGGGACCCACGCACCACCCTGACCCCCTGCTCCGTTGCACTCCCGCAGCTCCTGACACCCGCGCCCCACCGCCCTGCTCTGCTGGAACCCCGCAGGCCACGGCAGCTGCCCCAGCCCAGTCGGACACTGCTTGCTCAGAGCCGGCCAAGCCGCAGGACAAGGCAGAACCTTCCCAGCTCGGCTCACCCGCAGCTGGGCACAATGCGGTCTGCCCCCAGGATGGCTCTCCCAGCCCTGGCAGGCGCCACAGTCCCCAGCACTAGCGAGGCGGGCAGAGGTGCGAGGCCACAAGCAAGAGCCGCACGGCGGCTCCTTCCCGGCGACCTTCGTAGATTCGCGGCAGCAGCCCGGGCACCGCCACCCCGTGCTCCTCGCCGTGCCTCTCCCCGTGCCACGCGGTGCGGGGACAC
>VWZK01007401.1:146097-203519 GCA_013396935.1 Baryphthengus martii
TGAGGACAGGGATGGGCGTTTGAGCCTGCTTCGTGCTGTCCGCGCTCACCGTGTGCGCACAGAACCTCGTGGGAGGGGGTTGGTTCCTCACGGGAACAGGGCTTGGTTTTGGCTCCCTTCTTCGGTCTTGCCTCAAAACCTCCTGTGAGCAGTTTCTGAAGGAAGCGTTTGAGGATACCTTCCTCCTCAGACTGCCGCCTTCCCCCTGTTTTCTCTCCTCTGTTACTGCTGCTCTCTTCACAAGCCTGGGTTCCTTCAGCTGCCGTTCTCAGACACACCACTGGGTTCATCTGCTTTGCTTTGCCTCTTACATTGAGCACTACTGTTCCCGAACCGTGACGGCTTGTCCAGCACCAACAGAGGAGAAGGGATTGGAGACTACAGCATTTCTTTCAACAATATCTTGTGGCCTGCCTGTCCTGGCTGCACGGGCTGTTTGGAACACGGAGGTCTTGGGTGACTTGTGCTGAGGAGCTGACAGGTTCTCCACTGTGAGCTCAGGATGTTTTATGGTGCTGTTGGTTGGGAGGTAAGGAAAGGGAACAGGGTCTCTGCAGAACCTGGCTTTTCTCTTGCAGGGATCAAAGGATCAGAATAAAGCCCAGGGCTGGCTCCAATGCTGGCAAGAGGCCAATACAGAACATGGGGTATGGCCAGGCTGTTTGCTGCTCTCCCTGCTTGTGAGGATCCCTGAGGGGCTGGATCCAGTATGTCTATGCCTGAGGTGCCTGTGCCCACACAGATCTTTGCGCTCATAGGTTGTAGTCTCTCTCCAAACAAGTTCAGCCACAAGAGTAAGTCATAGTCACTGGGCATTGCCCCATTTGCACCAGTAAAATCGGCTTGACTGGGGATTGAGAAAAGAACCTCGGGATGAGCAGTGCAGGACCCAGAGAGTTATGAGACACCTACATCCCAGTCAGTGACTTGGAGATGAGCCTCAGATTTAATCCCTGTTTTTGCAGGAGTCACACAGCTCTGAGTACTGCTGGGCCTCACCTTACTGGAGGTATCAGCACTGGCACCATGTGTGGGCTGTCTGGGAGGAATGGAGACTCTTAATGGGAAGACAGCAGTGAGAGAAGTGGGAAAGGGGAAACAAGGAACTGATTCTTCCTTCATACGCATCTTTCCCAGGGCTGGAGCAGCCCCTGCAGCCCCTCTGGAGCTCCCATTGTGGGCTCTGCCACAACAGGAGGAAGGGAGCAGGATGGGACCGTGGCAGGGTCAGGGCCATCGTGGTGTTGGGCTCTGGGTGCCGCTGGTGCATGGGGCCATCGAGGCATCTCACTAGGTGTCCTCCCATCCCTGCTCTGGTGCATCTAGGGAACAAAAGCTCTTCAGAGTCAGTGATTTGATAATTGCTTCTTGTTTCAGTGCCGAGGTCCGCCCCTTGCCCCTTGAGGGGCTGAAGCACAGAGGCTTCTCAAAATCGGACAAAACAAGCCACTCTGAGGGTTGGAAAACCTCATGGCTTTGTTTTTTCCTTGTGCAAAACCACAACCCAGAGCTGGACAGTTACCCTATATTCTCAGAGCTTGGGAGCACTGCGGGGCGGATTCCTACCTGTCTCCAGGTTCCAGCCCTCCCTTGCTGCCCCTTCCCAGGTGTCCTCCCTGCCCCCAGGAATATCTGGCGCTCCTGCATGTACTGGCTGGCTTCCCCTGAGCAGTGCAGGCTGGTCCTAAAGCCATGCTAGGGGAGGCGGATGTGGCCGTGGGGGTGTGGGGTTTGGCAGGGCACCAGGAAAGCCCCCTGGAGTGGGTGGGGCTGACAGGCTGTGGTGTGATGCTGCAGCTTAGGTGGCAGGGGTGCGCTGGGTGCCAAAGTGTCCCTTGGCTTCTGGGGTTCTTCTTTCCAGGGAGCAGTGCTGGCAGAGCTGTACTGAGGGCTGGGGTGCCTGAGCATACTACGCTTGGAGCTTCCCTGTGATGGAAGGATCCTCCCTCGGTGAGGCTAGGTACAGCAGGTCTGCAGCACTGCGAGGGTCCCATGCACTGTGGTGTGGCTGGATCCCAGAAGGACATGCTGCCAGTCTAGCTCTTGGTGCTTTCCTTGTGCCTCGGTTTTGCCATCTGTAAGGAGCAGCCCTGGACTGGCTGGCTGGCTTTGGAGCAACGTATGTAGGGTACTGAGTGCTCAAAGCCTTGGCAGAACAGTTGCCTGTTCTTGCTGTGTCAGACTCGGCCGGTTCCAAACCTGGTATGTGAGACCCAAACAGCATGGGATGTGCTGTCCTGTGGGCATCGGTCCATTCCAACAGGGTGGTTTGATAAACTTCTGATGGTGTTGCCCCAAGGCAACTCCAGGCTGTGGGTGTGGGCAGGAGGCCCTGGTGAAGGAGGAAAGAAGGAAGGGATGCACAGCAGCTCCAGCAGGGTCAGGTCCTCTGTGGTTGATGGAGCGGTGCTCAGCTGGCGTGGTGGTACACTGCCTGGCCAAAGCATGTTACTTTGGTCTCACACAGGCACCCTAGGGAGCCCTTGGGGCTGGTGAGGGGCCACACTGCCCCAAACCTGCGTGCGCCCAGAGCCAGGCGTTGTCAGGCTGGAAGCTGCCAGTGCTGATGATGCTCACTTACCATCTGGGAGTCCTGTTCAGCTGGTGTAACTCCATTAAGTTCCATCTAAACCAGCAGTTAGCTTGGCCATGGCTGTTGGTGCCATGCCCACAGCTGCTTCCCTTGATGGCTGGGATGCGTGCCCCAATCCACAGCTTTGGGTGGGATATGGGAATCTGACTCCGTCTGAAGGCTGTGGGCTTTCCTGGGGGATAGAGCCACCTGGGCTGGCCCATGGCCACACTGTGACCTGCAGGAGGGTGCAGGGCTCAGCACCCCATGCTGGGCACTGCCGCTGTCCCCAGGATGTGAAGGACCTGCTGGAGCTTTGTGCTGGAGGGCAGTGACAGCCCTGCAGCTCTATGGATGTCCCAGCAGCTCCCACTCCAATCTGGACTGATGGGAGGATCGGGGTGAGGCCTGAATGTTGCTTCTGACCCCAGAGCTGCTCCTGGTGACACCCAAACCACAAGGGTCTGTGAGGCCATGTGTCAGTGGTCCCCTAAAGCCTTTGCGAGTGCGGTGCCACCAGTGAGGCCCCCGCACCTCGCCGCGACCGGCACATGGGACTCAGTGTCTTTTACTTAGGAAGGACGTGTTGAGTTTTTACCTTTTTCATTTTTCTGAGATCTACCTGTTCCCAGAATTGGGTGGCTTAATGCTAACTGCAGTGTTTATCTCCAAACGGGTCCCAGGTGCTCAGATCTGACATTTGGCAAGGCAGAGAAAGTAGAGCAGGGAGTGAAGAAACTGGGCACACCACGCTGGCTCACGGCTTTCCCCTTGGCCACATCCTCACTAGGTTTGGGGTGGGGACAGGAGCAAGACCTTGCGGGAGTTTTTGTCCCATATAAAGAACAACCTCAGCACCAAAGCAGTGTGGGTGCACCTCGCCTTCTCTTCTCCCTGCTGTAGAAGACCCTGATGGGGCCGGGCCGGCGATGGGGCCGCGAGGTACCAACAGAGCTGATCTGTGGAACTTGGCCAGGAGGACAGAGGGAGATTGATGTTTGCTTGAGCGTTTGGCCCTCAGCTGCAGGCTCTGTCTGCCTCTGTGCCAGCTGGGAACAAAAGCGCCGGCCCTGGATGGCACTGCAGGGCTGGCGTAAGCCCCCTGGGACAGCTGGCAGTTCTGTAAGGCTGGCGCCCACCCAGCAAGTCAGTGCGAAGGGGCTGCGCAGGGAGGCTCGCCGGTTGGGATGGTTGCACGCGTTCAGGTGTCTGAGCTCCACCGCGGAGCTGGAGTCCCCCTGGCCCCACATCTGCCTCATCTTGGACCTGTCCCCTGGCCAAGCCTTGATGGGCTGGGAAGGAGGAGGGGTAACCACAGGGGAGCACTTCACAAAGCTGGCAAGGGGAAGAGAGGGATGAAGTATGAGGCTGGGATCTTGCGGGAGGCTTTTGCCCGGCCCTGCTGTCATCTCCTGTGCAGGAGATAAAACTCGACAGTCACCACTGATCATGTCACCACCTTAGGGTCCTTGTCAGACACAAATGCCCAGCACACCACTGAAAAATCCCAGAAAGGCTTTATTTGCGTAGGAAGACTGACGCTGTTTAAAATCCCACCACTGTCAGAGTGGCCTGGCCACCCAGGACCCATGGGTGCTGCACAGGTGCTGGCATCTCCCCATTCAGTGCTACCTCAGGGAGCTGGGTGCCAGATAAGCCAAGGAGAGGGGCACCCCTCCCTCTGCCTCCAAACAGGATCTCTGTAAAAACAAGCTTCGAACGCCCGGCCTGGATACGTGGTGGGGCCCACGGGGCACCCCACAGTGGGGAAGACATGCATGATGGTCATGGTGGGATGGAGTTGGTTTGGCCCATGCTGGTGGGTTCGGAGCGTGACATGGGGCTGGTTCTCTTCTGCTTGCCCCATCTGTGAAATGAGTGCATGCAGCTGAGCGCTCCGAGGGATCTAGGGGGCTGAGCAGGGGGCAGGGAGTGCAGGGCTTTGCTTCTGGTGAGTCGTGCATAGGAGGGGGTGATGCCTGTCCCGGAAGCATGGCCAGGGACTGTAGTGGGAGTTTCTGTCTAGGTCTGGCTTCAGCAGGCAGTGCTGGCCTCCCATTCACATCCTTCTGCCCTGCAGGTCCCTTTGGCCATGACAGGTAGGTCACTGGGGCTCTGGCTGTGCCATGGTGGCATCATAGCCTCCAAGGAAAAGGACAAATCCTATTTCCATCCTGTTCTGCCTGGAAGACCCTGGGCCTTCTCCTGCACCTAGGGTCATGGAAGGATGGACTCTGCTGGGCTGCGAGTCCCCTGGGCTGGCTGTGAGCAGGGGAAACGGAGAGCATCAAGACGTTTCTCTGTAGGACCTATATAAACATCACCTACTGCTTTTATTTCCTGCTAAGCATGGAAGTCCAGGTCTGGAGGGCTGGAAGCCTTGCTGAGCTTGTCCTGACAAGGTTTCAGATGCTCTCCTCTCCAGTGGAAGAGCAGTGGGGGTGAAGTGGCCTGGGGGATGCTGTGCCAGGGTGGAGAGAAAGCTAGGAAACAAGGTGGTTTTCACCTCTGGCTCTCTGCTGACACTGTTGTGTCACAGGAATGCAGCAGTCTGGGAATGCCACCGTTTTACAATCCCTTCAAAGGGATGGGCCCAGCTACCTCCACTACTTTCATCCTAAAAAGTCTCCCTTAGAAGATGGGCTGTGGGCCCTACCCTGCAGGTAGTGCAGTGCCAGCTCCCCAGTGCCAAGCGCATCCGCCGCTGTAACAGCATCTGTGCCTCTACCATCAGCAGGACTGGGCTCTCCTACTGCCTGCCCCAGGGCTGGCATTTCCTCAGAGGAAATGGAGACTCCTGCTCAGTGTCCCTGTCACAGTCCTGCCTGCAGCTGCAGGCATCAGTGGCAGCTCTGGTTTCTATATGGAGGGAAGCATCCCTGACCTGCTGCTTTGCTGTGTGTTGGAGCTGGGGGCTGGAGGGGTCCTGTCCATTCCTGGGCTGGGGGCTGTGGGGCCATAGCCAGCAACCCCCACTGCCCAGGCACAGGTCCCTGCTGTTTCCTGCAACCAAGCTCCGGGCCAGGGGAGGAGAGATGCCGGCAGCCTTCTGTCTGGCTGCTCATGGCCCACAGCTCAGGGATGCAACCTGCAGAAGCAATGGCCTGACGTGGAAGAAGGGGAGAGGTGGAGGGTGTTTGTTTGGAACGTGGTGTTCCCTGGCCAGCAGTTGTGCAGCATCCCACAGTACAAGGGGCTTCCCTGTGCCATGGCAGTGCAGCATCCTTGGGTACCCGAGGCTCCCCTCATAAGCACAGCATCCCAGGATACCAGGAGCTCTCCTGTGTCCTGGCAGCACAGCATCCCCAGGTACCTGGGGGTGAGACTGTGAGACTGTGCAGGAGGCGAGAGTCCCTATCTCCAGCTGACCACAGGGGCCTAGAGTTGCTGATTCCCCCTGCCCCCGCACCCCCTGAATGCCCCAGTATCCAAAGGGACACAGAAACTGCCACATGTCCAGGCTCCAAGGCTTAGCCCAACTGTGCTGCTGCTCAGAGACAGAGGGAAATGTGATTCTGGCTGAACTTGTGCTCAGGCACACGTGGGAGTTCAGACTGAGAGGCAGTCATGCTTTTCAAGGCCTCAGGGCACCGAGTGGATGTCCTCCGAGCGCAGCACTTTGTAGATGACCCAGTAGAAGATATTGAAGATCAAGAAGGTGAAGGGGAAGATGGCTCGGGAGATAGTGTCGATGCGTTTGGCCCGGTCGATGTAGCGCCTGCAGAGGCTCTCGGCTTCCTGCAGCAGCAGGCTGGCCGGCGTGGAGCTGTAGATGCCAGGGCCCTCCCCAGCCCCGTCCTTCGGCTGCAGGCAGTGGCCCAGCCCGTAGCCTCGCAAGTAGAAGCGGCTCTCACGGACAAGCTCTTCCTCCTGGCAAAGGGAAAGGCTGTCAGCCAGGGCACCCTGTGAACGCCGGTACTGCAGGGCAGGTAGGTGCTTGTGGCTACATACACCCCCCCCACCGGGCAATATGGTCATGTCAATGCCTGATGCAAGATCAGGTGCTTTTTCAGAAAGCCTGAAGCATGCAGGCAAAAGCACAGGGCCACCAGAGGCAGGCAGCAGTGGAGGGGGGGGATGTGGGAGTGAGCACTGACCGGCTGCCTTGTCATCTAGCTTGTGTTTTAGGGGTGCATCCAAGGGCCGCCCCAACCCTAGAAGCCTGACACTGATCCCATCCAGCCTCCTTCCAGCTCAAGGACTCAAGGACTCCGGAAGCCCAGCCCTCAGGCAGATGAGGAGACAGGGGTGAACTAGGGCAGGGTCCCTGTCTCTGGAGACATTCACAACCCGCCTGGATGCAATCCTGTATGACCTGCTCTAGGTGAACCTGCTCTGGCAGGGGTGTTGGACTAGATGATCTCCAGAGGTGCCTGTCAACCCCTACTAGTCTGTGATTCTGTGCAAATGGGTTCAGGGGGATGCAGGTTGCATGGAGGTGTGGGGTGAAAAGGTGCAGGGAGCTTGGCGTTGCAGGGAGCTTAGGGATGCAGGGAGCTCAGGGGTGCAGGCACTGCTGTGGCAGCTGTGTTTGCTGAAGTGTGGAAGTGTGCCTGTGCCAGTGAACGGCAGGGGGCAGGCAGCTTGCTGGTGCAGACCTTGGCAGAAGCCTAGCTACCATCAGGGCTTGCAGGGTCTCCCAATGCATCCAAGGGCCCAGACCCTCATCTCTCCCCACAGCTGCTTGGTGGGGGCTGCCTGGTGCAGCAGAGGAGGGAGGCTGAGAGAGCTGAACTCCTTGCTGATCCCTCTGCTCTTGCTTACTCCATCTCCCTCCACGCTGGGGGCTGCAGGGAAGGCAGCGTGCCTGTAGGGGTGCATGCCCATGATCAAGCCTGCCAAAGTGCTGTGAGAGCCGTGAGCCTGACCTCACCCTCGGGTCACAGCCCACTGCTATCATTTGCGGCACAGTCCTGATCACCTTGTGGCCCCTTGGGTGCTACCACTAGTGTCTGCACTCTTCCCCACCGATAGCTGCACATTATTACAACTCGCCTTGTCCTGCTCTTTTATCCTTGGGAGGGGGTCGTGTGTGCAAAGATTTGGTGAGGGACCAGCCATGTGCAAGCCCAGGTTGAACGTTCGTTTTCTTGTCAAGCCCCTGAGCTGCTCATTTGGTCTCTGTGGTTCATCCCCACCTCTGCCCCACTGGGTGCCCTATCTGGCTGCAGTGGGTCTCTTTTCCCAGGGCATGCTGCAGGATAGCCCCTTGCCCCACACTATGCCCACACGAAGCCTGGCTGCCAGATCCCAAATGCCTGCTCTCCAAACCGCGGACAGCAGCCTCCTTGCTGAAGTCAGTCAGCACAGGCGCTCAGCTGGCAAGAGGGCTCTTAGGTGGAGAGCTTGCATCCTGCCGTCCTCATTTAATTCAACAATCCACTGGCTAAGCAAGATTTCTCAGTGGAAAGAGCAGCAGCGGCTCAAATTGCTGATATTAGTTTTCATTTGCAGCAGTTTTACTCCCCCTTCCCAGCCTAAGTGCTTGCGGCCGTCCCAGGGGATGCGACGTGGGGGGAGCCGGGGCGCCCTGTGGGACAGCAGCTATTCCCCCAGCCCGAGAAGCCAGTGGGCACAGGTTTTTAGGGGAGTTTAGGGGAGGAGATGGCCCATTAGGCGTGTTGATCCTCCCAGCTGGGTCCCTCTGGGCTGGGGCAGCCCTTGGGCGCTTACTAGGGGCCGACGTTGGGTGCAGGGAGTTCCCTGGGCCCGGATTTGCGAGGTTTGTGCGAGAGCTTTGCCGTCGCGCTGCAGCACGTCGGGCTGTGCTGCGTCAGGCACCGCCGGGACGGGAGCTGCGGGCAACGGAGTTCTGCTCCCGTTCTCTGACGGAGCAGCAACCTGGAATGCTCCTGGCTGCACCCCGTGCCTTACCAGCGCCATCCCGGGGTGCCTCTGCAGCCTCTGCCTCAGGACGACTGCACTTTGGTCTGTTCTAAGCCAGTGAATGGTTCCTGGGTTTAGCAGAGTTTCCCCCCTCCCTGCCCCAGCTGGGTGTTCATCCCCAGGAGTCGGTGTTCAGAGGCTGTGAAAAGCAAGGGAGTCTCTTACGACGTTAAAAGGCATAGGTGCAGCCTGGCTGAGTGGGGACGCAAGTATGTACCGCGCTCGATCTCCTCCCTGGAGCTGCCATCATCCCCCAGCATCTCCCTGACAGCCTGGGAGCCCGCTCTGGACCACCTCTCCTCCTTACGCTTCGAGCTACAAAGTGCCCGTGCGCCCTGAGCAGCTGCCCACACTGGAGCTACTGCAGGCAGCCTCCAAGTGCCTCAAACTTGCCAGCGCCAGGAGAGCCAGGCAGGCAGAGCCCTCACCCTGCCAGGGGTGTGGACGCAGCCAGGGGTGCTGAGCCGCAGCTCAGGAGAGGCCATCGGTCTGCCCTAGCATCACTCATCCTTGGCAAATGGAGGCTGCACCGGTCCTGCTTTAGGGAAGGGGAAACTGAGGCACAGTGTGGGGACATCTCCAGAGAAATCGACTCCATTCTCCTTCCTTCTCTAATCTCTTTTCAGCTCAGGGAGCAGCGCCATCATATGGGCACATGGTCTGTGCAAATCACCGCCCTGCTTCTTTCACCAGCCCTTGCTGGCCCACGGGGCCGGCTCCTGCGAAGCTTGTTTTGGGGAGATGGGGGGTGAGGCTGGCTGGGCGTGTGCTGCGCTGCACTGAATGAGGGGCTGCCAGAGGATCATGCTTTACCCGGGAGCTGGAGAGTTGCAAGAGTGTCGTGTAGGTGTGCTCGCTGCCATGCCGGCTGCTCGGCTGCTGCGGGGACTCCAGGCTAGCCGTCCCGCTGCTCAGGCCCTTTTGGCATCCGACAGTACGCACCAAACAAAAACAGGACAGCAGGTGACCAATGGCTCTGCTCCAGACGTGGGGACAGCAGCTCTGGACACCACGATGGGAATGGTGAGGAGACAGGGGTTCTGTGTGGCAAGGAAAAGACCCCCCAAGCAGTGCCCGGGCACTGGGTTCTGTCTTCAAGCACATGCTGAAGGGATTTGGCTGCACAGGGCACCGTGATCCTGTGCAGTGTGTACCTGTACTTGTGTTTCCCGTGGAGGTTTGGTACGTCACAACGTGCTTGCTTCAAGAAAATGAGTGGGGCAGCCACGCGCCTTCCCCACGCATCTTGCACATTTGATGCCTGCGCTGATGGGGGATGGTTGGGAGGACTGTCCCTTAAGTGTGGGACCCTGTCTCTCCATGCTCCCATCTGCAGCCCAGACCCTGTCCCTGGGTGCCACCACGTCCCCTTGGTGCTTCACCACCCTGACACAGCAGTGGGCCCCTGTCACCGTTGCGGCACAGCAAAAAGCCCAAGTTTGGGGCTGCAGGTAAGGGGAAAGGCTGTTTCTCCTAGTCTATTATTCCCTCCCCATCCCGCGCCCCGTTATTTTTCTGCTTTTCTTAGAGGAGGAAGAGCCCAAGTACATCCCTGCAGGAGAAGAAAGGCACCCTGGGCATGGTGGTGCTGGCAAGGCCTGGCAAACGCATGGGTACTGTGCGCTGTGCCGCTCAGGCAGGCAGAATGACTGCGATGCCCATGAGTCCCTGATGTGCCAGAGGGGCCAGCACAGCCTCAGGCAGCAGGACACAAGCCAGTGCTGAGACCTGCTCTGGTGGCTGCTAAGAAATTGGCCTGCATCCCTGGGGTGTCCCCTTGGTGGCTGAGGATGGGCAGACATTGTGACAGCAGTGGTGGGAGGGACTTACCATCCTCTGCCGCCGCTGGCGCCGGCGCAGGCGCATGAACTCCTTGTGCTGCCGGGAGACAAAGTTGACAGCTGCGTACTCCAACAGGGCAGCAAAGACAAAGAGCAGGCACACAGCCATCCAGATGTCGATGGCCTTCACGTAGGAGACCTGTGAGGGCAAGAGGAGGCTCAGAGACCCACTGCCAGCTTCACCCCATTGCCAAGGGGCACGGGAGCCCTCTCAGCTGGGACACGTGAGCCAGAGCTTGCCTGGACGAGCAGTGTCATGAGCCACCATAGTGCACGGTGCCCCAGACAGCAAGACTATGGAGGCATTTCCAAGGGAAGGATGCCGCCTGCCCCTGGGGTGCTGGGGGCAACAGTGGGCACCCTGAGTGCCCTGGACAGGCTACAGCATGGGAGCCCAACATGGAGCCGGCACTGACCTTGGGCAGGGAAGCACGGGAACCAGCACTCTGTGTGGTCATGGTGAGCACAGTGGTGATGCCCAAGCCCACCCGGGCTGGCGCCGCGTCCATGTTGATCCAGAAAGAGACCCAAGAGAGGATGACGATGAGCAGGCTGGGTATGTACATCTGGATTAGGTAGTAACCCATCTGCCTCTCCAGGTGGAACTTCACCTCAATGCAGGTGAACTTGCCTGTGGGGAAAGACGGCCCCTATGGGCAAGAGGGGACCCCCAGGACGTGGTGGGGAGGTGGCAATGTGTCCCTGGGGTGCTCACCTGTGTTGTAATACTTGGTGCAATAGCCCAGGTCCTTCTCATCCCTGAGGATGAACTGTGGGAGCGTCAAGCCCTCTGCCACCTGCACGGCCTCCTGCTCCTCCAGCCACTCAAAGATGAGGTCGTTCATGGTGTAGCCAACTGGAGAGGATGGAGGAAGCGATGGGATGGAGGGGACACGCCCTTCATCCCCACCCCTTCCTGTTCAAAAGCAGGAGGATCCTAGCCTTTGGGACAAGATGAGATGGGACAGGATAGAATGGGGGGGACAAAGCACAGCTTGAACCCCCCCTAGGTACTCACAGCTCTCCAGCTGCATGGTGCATGTCTGGATGTCCATGGGGAAGTTCTTGAGGTCCATAGGGCAGGACAGGATCAATGTCAGCCTAGAGGAGACAGAGGAAAGGAGGGGGTTGCTGGGGGCTGTGGCAGTCACAGGGGAAAGCTGCCCCATGGGAGGCAGGAGGAAAGCTTCACCCAAGTACTGCATCAGAGGAGAACAGTTCTACCTAATGCTGTAGAGCACATTGCCATTCTTGAAGATGCGCAGCAGCTTGTTGTCAGTGGTGACCTCATGGAAATTGGCCCCTTTCTCATTGGCAAAGAACAAGTCTGGCTTCCAGATAGAGTCAAGCATGGAGGGGTCCAGGTCAAGAGAGTCATCAGGGTACTCATGGTAAGCCAGGCGGGGGTCGTTCCATTGCTGCCGCAGGAAGACATTCACTCGGTAGTCCTGGGACAGAGAGCGTCGTGTCAGCCAGGAGCACCCTACAGTGCCCAGGGAGGAAGAGGAGGAAGCGATAGAGGAGGAAGAAGAGATGTAGCAGGAGGTGGAAGAGGGTCTCTTGGTTGAGGCTCAGCCCTGCAGGTGCTGCCTGCCACTAACCATGCATGGGGCAGGGGCAGTTCAGGAGACTTCCCATGCTGTCAGCAGCCAGGGGAAATAAAAAAGCCAAAGCCACAGGAGCCAAGTGAAAGAGGAGGAGGACCAGTAGCTGCTGCCTTACAGGGCTCTGTGGTCCTGGCAGGGGGGGAGGTTGATGTGATGGTTGACAGTATTAAGGCTTTGCAGCAGCACAAATAGGAAATTTTTAGTCCTGGGACTTCCTCAGAGGAATTCCTCATGCACCCAAGGAGGCTGGGGATGGCAGGGACACAGATGCTGTATGTTGTACAGCATCTTCTGAGCTTGTGAACAGCAAAGGAGCTACTGCTGGCTACCTTCCTGCAGCCCTTCAGGGTGTTTCTCCCAGCTCAGGTACAGGGAATGTGGCCCACACAGCCAAGCTCTGGTTAACTGATCCCAGGAAAGCCACAGCCATTTGCTATGGCTCCACAATGTCCACACAGTGGTGCCATGACCCTTTGGAGAAAGGGTCACAGAACCCCCATAAGCACAGGCACGGGCTTGGGCACTGGGACTTGCATGCTCCTCGGCAGAGACACCAGCAGCCCCGAGGCACTGGGGGAGGAGCCTGTCTCACTGGTGAAATTCTCACCATGGTGGTCTCGGTGACGGAGCCAAAGCTGTTGATGAAGATGTTGCACGTCACATTGACGGGAGGACCTGGAAAACAGCATGAAGTGTCCTCTCACCGCTGCTCAGGGAGAAACATGCACTGTACAGGCACACGTGGGGACACTGTCTCCTGCATGTGCTGCACAGCTGAGTGCACACAAGCATCCCCCTGCCCGCTTGGGTTATCCCCGTAGTGTGTCAAGGTGAAGCCCAGCACACTCTGCAAGCACTGCAGCTGCCCGTGCTGCCAGGCAAAGTAGACACATGCAAGGGCAGCTGTGATCGCAGGAGCAGCCGAGACTCTGGGAAGAGTGTTAGCATGGAGAGACGTGGGCCAGGGTCCTGACTCCAAACCCATACTTGCCTGTTCCTGACTTTGGGCAGCCATAAGCATGGATTACTGTCAGGTTTGGGAGCCTCATGTCCTCCCCTTACCTTTGAAGTTGGGTCGAATCCGGGCGTCATACCCTGATGTTCGTCCCATAAGCTTGTCGAGGAAATCAGAGGGTGACATGGGCTGGCGTGAGCTTCCAGATGCAGCTTTAATCTCCTCCCGCCCTGAGACCAACCTACAGGGCAGAGGAGGCCGGTTAGCTTCCTGCTGGCACCAGGGGTCTGCAGGCATATTTCGGCATCCCGCAGGGATTGCCCCCTGCCAGGGAAAGCAGCTGTGCCTGCACTGCATCCACTCCAGTGCCAAGTCAGCACACTGATCCCGGGACCCCTTCCTTCTGCTGTGATCCCAGCAGCTTGCCCCCTCACCTGCTCCAGCCTGAGTGCCACGTGCCTGCAGTTTGCCTGTCCTTCTGCCGGCAAAGCCCCTGCCCCTGCCCACCACAGCCCCTGTCATGGCATCTGGGGCCAGGTGCCTCCTGGCTCCAGGGTTGCAGTGGGTACAGGGCGCAGCAAGTGATGGTCTCATGCACAGCAGCTGGGCTCTGTGCCAGTACTGGAGGAGGAAAGTGAGAAAGGTCCCTCCTGGGATCATTGGCCAGTCTCGTTCTGAGTTGCTGATCAAATGCCTGTATCCCACCCGGCACAGCCTCGTGGCTTGGGGGTGCTGGGGGACACAAACACCCACACACCTCCCAAGGCATGGGCTGGCCTGATGTGAATGAGGAGGTGCCCAGGAGCACAGTTGGGGTTGTGACATCTTACTAGGGACCGAGAAGGTGTTGGGAGAGGAGCAGCAAAGCCCACCTCCGCAGTGGTCATGGCACGGTGCTGACATGAGCTCTCCCATGCAGCACTCTCTGCGATGATGGAGACTTATTTAAACTGACCTTGGAGGGGTTATTTTTGTGAACATATCTTAGCATGCCAGTTTCTCTCCTTCCTTCAGTCTATAATGATCATTTCAATGAACGTTTGCTCATCATATTGCCAGTCATGTGGCTGTGATGGAAAGGAATTAGCTGGAGACCTCCGGACACAAATTGAGCTTTGAGCATGCTGCTGCACGCTGCTCCACACTGCTTCAATTCTGCCAGGTCCATGTCCAGATAAATCCCACTCCTGCTTGGAGCTATGACCCTGTTATCACAAGCAGAGGATTATGGTGGGAGCTGGGACCCCCTGGGGTCGTTGTTCCTACCAACTCACCTTGTTCCTACCTTCTTACAGATGAGCGGAATTCATCCCGGAGGGGCTTATTTGCATCCTTGTCTGTTCGAAATGGCCACAAAGGCTACCCCAAAATGAGCCATCTGGGCAGGTTTTCCCTTAATTGGAGACAGGCAGCAGAGAACACCCACGACTGGTCCCAGCCAAGCACAAAAGGCTGGAAGAAATTCCCCCTCTGGGAGCTGCATTAGAAACATGCACCTTTGGGAGGAGGGCTGCAAGAGGCCAGGATAACAAGGAGTAAAGTCAGGCCTCTGCCTGCCACATAGCTGTGAACCATATCCTCTTCTGCTAGAGAGGAGGGTGAAGGTTCTCCCCTGGAGCATATGGGAGGAAGGCACCCTTGTTGCTCAGTAGCTAGCTCCTTGAAGAGGCTCAGCTAACGGACTGATCCGCAGTGGATCTGCAGCCCCAGTGATGCTCAGACCTTGGGGACAGAGACATCCCAAGTGCAGCCACCTCCAGTGGCGTGACTGGCAGGACCAGGCTGGCATAGAGCCCCTGGGCACGCAGCCCCTGGGCCCTGGCTCTGCTCAAGGTTTGGCTGCATCTCCCCATTTTGGGCACTACCTGCCCCAGGAGACTCTGCCACTAACCTGGCCCAGGCACTGCAGGGCCCTGGAGCTCAGCACCTTCATGGAGCAAGGGGATAGTGGGGCTTCAGGAAGTTCATGTCTGTCTAAAAATGCCACTTCAAGACAATCATTTTCCACATGTGAAGTGAGGCCAGTAGTGGGAAGGGGAGTAGAGGCAGGGAGTGGGAGTGCAGCCCAGGGGGATTGCAACCCCCCAACCCCTCCCACCCTGTCCCACTCACATCTGCATCCCACCTCGTCCCAGGCAGCACCTGAAGTGGCTGTAGAGTGAAAAGGGACATCGGGGCTTTGGATTTTCCAGCCAAGCGGGCCAAGAGTTGTTCTTGCACCCATGAAACCTGGAGTCAGGGTCTGTCCCGAGTGCAGTCCTCTCCCCCAGACGCCCTGAGCCAGGAGAGGGTCTGGACATCTCAGGAGCTTTGCAGCACTGGAGAGGAAGCTGCCTGGGACATCACCTGTCTCAGCTCCCCCCTTCACCCACAGTAGCAGAAGTCCTCAGCTGGCATGGAGCCAGGGGGACCATCGGGAGCCCAGCACCAGGACAGGGGCTTCGGGGGACAGGCAGAGCCTGGGTGTGTGCAGCTGGCGCTGGAAGGGGAAGTTCTGGTGGATTCCCGTAGTTCTGGGTCAGGGTTCCGGGAAATGGAAGGCGAGGCCAGATTTGGAGGAGTTCTGGCAGCCTGCAGGGAGGTCTGGATCAGCGGGCTGGGGGAAGCAGCCCCTGGAGAAAGGTCCGAATTGGGTCTGGGAGGGGACGCCCGGGTGCCACAGGAGAGATCCGTCCCCGAGAGGGGGTGATGCCCGGGTCCCGAAGGGGAAATGTGGCTCCCGGGGGATAGGGGTCCGAGTGCCGGAGGAGGGAGTTCCGAGGGAGCGGTGCGGAGAGCAGCAGTCCCCGCGGCTCGCGAGTGGGACGCCCCACCGGACGCGCAGCGCCGAGCACCCGCGCCGTGCGCTCACCTGAGCGGGCCGCGCTGGGNCCCGCCTCCTCCCCACGGCCTCGGGACCGCCTGTCTGTCCGTCGGGGCTGTTCTGGAGCCCACGGCCGCCGCGGGGGCTCCTCGACGCGGGGCAACAGAGCCCCGTCCCGGTGCTGAGGAGGAAGGCAGCTCCCTGCGGGGTTTGCGAGGGTCCAGAGGCGCACCGGGGTCTGGAAGTGCGCTGGGGCTGGAGTATGCACGGTGGTTTAGGGATGTGTCAGGGCTGATGATTGTGCTGGGATCAAAGGATGTGCAGAGCTAAAGGATGCTTTGGGAACTAGAAATGTGCTGTGATCAGAGGATGTGCAGGGCTGAAGGATGCTCCGGGGACGCGGGATGTGCTGGGATCGAGGGGCTGAGGTACTGTCTGAGTGGGAGGGAGTGGCTGGGAACGGCCGGACTCCTTCCTCCCTGTGCCTGGCCTGGTGGTGCCTGCCCCGGGACCATAGCTCAGGGCCGGCCTGCAGGCAAGCTGCGGCAGAGACTCCGGGCAGTTCAGCCTTCCTGTTGAGACCTCTGTGCTTTTTCTTTTCCCGGAGGCTCAGCAGATGGGCAGTCCTGTCCCTTGGTAGGGGCAGGTAAGCTCTTCGTAGTAGACGATGAACAGTCATGCCTGCGTGATGCAGAGAGCTGCAGTGGCAGCCAGAAAGAGGGAAATTGAGGCAGAGGGAGGGGAGCTGCTTGTTAACCACGGCGACATAGGCAAGGCTGAGACTCCAGCTGCTCGGCTGCCTCTGCCCTGTCCCCTGGGGCCACCTGGCTGAGCCACAGAGTCACCTCTGGTCTTAGGCAATACGTGATTAATTTGTGAGGAAGTGAATAGTATTAAAATAAAAAGATAAAGCGCAGAATGTTTCCCAGCAGATATGTTTCCACTCATCCTACTGTGGCTAGCTCATTTTGTTTATTTGTATTAATTACACTTCAGTAGTGCCTAGGAGCTGCCGTATGATGCCATTGCTGCAGGGGTCCACAGAGAAAGATCTCAGCAGAGGAAGAGACACCCTCCTGTACTCACTCTCCCCAGGACAAGCGAGGGGCTTGGGTCTGTGCTGGCTTCTCCTCCGCAGAAAGCCAGCGCAGGATTTCCAGAGCTCCTCGCTGAGCTTCCTGCAGCTTGAGTGAGGGCTGGCTGTGTGAAGCCAAGCCTGGGGCACCTTATCCAGCACAGGGGAGAGGACAGGGGGCTTGAAGGCAGTGGGCTTTTAGCTGCCAGGCAGCATGCAGGAGTTCTCGTACCCACTCATCGGCTCTCCCAGCGGCAAGAGCTGGGAGAAGTCTCCTCCAATTACTGTTGCCATTAATGTTTACAGTTCCGTGGTGCTGGGAGGCGCAAGGCAGGATCTGGAGCCCCAGGGCACAAAGCAAACACACACTGCCACTGTGTGACAGCTTCTCTTCCAGAGATTGTCCGAGCTAAGTGGACCTGACACTGCTGGGAGGAGGGGAGCCAGCCACATCCTCTCTTCCCTCTGAGGAAACTGAGGCACCCGGGCAGCCTGCATCAGTGTCTTCATCTGCCAAGGGGCCTGGTGATGGTTGTAGTGGCTGTGGAACTGGTTCTGCAGGCGGCCATAAGCATGAGCTACATATAACCAGGTACATGCCTCGGCTGCATGTGCTGGTCAGCAGGGCACCACGGCTGAGCTAATGAGGCCCTTGGAGAGGCTGGTGAGGGCAATGCATAGCTACTCCCTGAGGGGAAGAGCTGCAGGGGATGGTGCAGTCGTAGCTCTCCTGCCTGCCTTGTAGTACTTTGAGGAGCAAAGCAGTGCTGAAATTAAGCTCTGAGAAAACGAAGGCAGTGAGCAGGCCTTGGGGAAGCTGAAAGCAGTGCTGATTTGTTGCCGGCTGGGTCAGAGGGATGTAGCAGGAGCTGCAAAAATAGATCCTGGCCATGCTCAGGGGACCCCAGGCACTGCACCACATCCTAGCCAGGAGATTTTTGAGAGTGACAAGAACAGGCTTCTCCCCACCTTCCTCAAATCAGAGTGTGAGGTGTTTTTTTCTGTAAACAGCATAGATGCCAGCCAGCAGGCAGCTGCCAGCGATAGGCTCCTGGAGGCGGCATCCACTGCCAGGCTGTGGCTGCTCTCCCCCAGGGCAGCAAGGCCAGGGAGGGCAAGAACCACATTATGTGGGCAGCAGCTGCCAGCCTGGTGCAGTCTTCCAGTCTGGCATTGACATGGCCCTCTCTGGGGATCCCTCTGTCCTTAAGCCATCTCCATGCTAGGCTCTGCTAATAGGAGACACACAGGCAGCAGAAGCTGGGCTTGCTAAGAAGGGGAGGAAAGTGTGAGATCTTTTTTTCTCATTCTCTTCACTATTTTTGACCCTTTGTCAAACTGCTCACCTGGGGCTGGACTCCTACCTGCTGCAAATCTGTCTGGATCCAGAGCCTGGTGGAGGGCTGTGCAAATCCATATTGCCTGGATCCTGACCTCTGCTCAGCCTTCACAGTGCCACATCTGTATATTTAATCCCATCTGATAAACCCTGTAGTGCACTTGCAGACAATATAATTCTGAAGGGCTGAATGATTCAACCTCTTGAAAATAGGTTTGATTTTTTTTTTTTTTCCTAAAGAAAAGGTCAAGAGGTGCTTAAGCTTGATTTCAGGATGAACAGTTGTAAGGTTAATTTTGTGCTGTTCATGTTGGAGGGGAATGGGAAGGAAGGCATCAAGTGGAGGAATGTACTTTACTTTTCCTGGATTCCCCTGCTGGCCGTTCCACTTGGAGGGACCAGGGGCTGGGATACTGCCCACATTGCTTCTTGGTCTGTCCTTCAGAGCCAGCTCCAAGCTTCATCTTTGCCCTGGAACCAGGAGAACCTGAAGCACCAGGAAGGGCAAACACTTCAGGTTTGTGGTGGGCTTTAAGCAATCTGTTCCATCTCCCTTCCGTCAGGTTCAGAAGGCAAAGTCTCCAACAGAGGGGTTGATAGCAGCTTTGAGGCAGCTCCTGTTTTGAGGAGGCATCATGTGCTCAGCATCTCACAGCCCCAGTCCCAGTGAGGGGCTAGCATGTGCCCAGCCTCCTAATAAAGACAGGCAGATGTTCTAGGAGACTCTGCTTATTTTAATTAGAGCGCACCACACAGCCGGCACTTCCATCCTGTGTCACCTAATTCCCTCTTGCCTTCCTTCCCTTCTCCCAAGGCTTCTAGCCAATCCAGCCTCTCTTCTTTGCCCTAGGACTGAGATTTTTTTTCAGAAACCAAGGCGTGAAACAGAGACACTGAGTGTAGAGGGCTCTTCCAGCTAGCCAGTGTGCAAGTGCTGCTGTGTGTTTCTGCTTTATAACGATTGCTTAATGAGCTCTGGGGACCAAAGTGCTCCTTGTGAAAGATTCAAGGCCTCTGTGCCTTCGGTTTAGGGCTATGCCAGCTCCTCTTTCCATTTTTAAATCCTCTGATCAATGAAAGCAAGGGAAAGCAGACACAGTTTCATTGATGCTTCTAAGGAAAGCAGCAAAACAAATAGGAAAAGCCTGGTGCCTGCGTTCAGGAAGTGGACAGCCCCTCTGCCCTGGGGTGGATGGTGGCAGGCTCCACCAAAGCAAACATTTTGAGGTGTCTGATCAGGTGTGAAATTAATGCTGGGGAAAACACATTCTAGAGAGTGGCTGTGCATTGCTGCCAGCCTGCAGCTCTCCCTGGTTGCCCAGCATGTACCCAGCTTGAGTGTTTCGTTCTCATTTAATGGCACGTTTGTCTGGTTCCCCAGTGTTGTGCTGGTCTCTGTCTTTCCCCAGAGAAGATGTATAATGGGCTGTGGATACTTTCCTTTCCCAGCAGGAGCAAAAAACATCCTAGGGCAATAAATGCATGGCTAAGGGATGAACAACTGTGGTGGTGCTTTGGTGGGGAGACTGGGGCCCTACTGTCATCAGAGCACAGCCAGAGAGCCCAAACCCCCACCATGTCTCAGCAGGTCAAGCAGGCACTGGGTTTGGGTATAGCCACAAGCGAAACAGGGCAGAATGTCATCTCCAGTGGCCCAGGAAGGTCATGAGATGCCAGGGGGATTTGAGGCTGCTCCTAGGGGAAGACGACACCATGGCACAGGAGGAGGGGACAGGATGGCAGGGGTGCTGGGGGGGCCCAGTGAGTGCTTGGTGCTTATGCAGCAGTGTCAGCAAGACCCAGTGCCTTGCCAAGCCAGGCAGGGTGACCTGGAGGAGATTACAAGGTGAACTGAGACATTGGTCCCAACTCCAGCTAATGTCACTCTATGATTTTGTGGCGCGTTTCCAGGCTAAAAATACCCCTGCTGTTGGTGCGGTGCAGTGCGGGCGCTTCATGCAGCGGCTGTGGAGGGATTCTCCAAGCTGCAGGACCAGCCAAGGGCAGACAGTCGGTAGGGTTGGGGTGGCTGTGCAGCAGCCGTGGGGCTGGCCCTCCCACTCCCTGAGCAGCCAGGTTCAGTCACCTCTTCCCTCCTCCTGTTCTGAGGTGACCTGGTGCCTTTCTCCAGGGCTGTGCCAGATGCAACCACTCAGCCAGCAGTCACCAAAACACCATGTGGGGAGAGAGCATCCTCAGTGACCTCTCTGATCTATGGTTTAGACGCACACCGGGTCCTTTGCTGATCCCAGAGTATTACACCAGCTCATCTGGGTGCTCCTTGGGAGCTGTGGTTAGGACACACCAGCTCCTCTGGGTGCTCCTTGGGGTGCATCTGGCCCATTTGGGCACCACCCTAGGGGTGGGATGCTGCAGCAGGGCTCATTTCCCCAGTGAGGGGCAGGGAGACCTGAGGAGCTCTGCCCATCAGTGTGACTGTGGGACTTCTGCATGTTCTAAGGAAAAGTGCCCCCAGCCGCTCTGTACAGCATCAGGGGGTGCCATCGGGCCAAGGGACCTCACCTGTCCCTGTGTGTCTGAGCTGCTGGGCAGCTGAATTTGAGACACATGAGCAGGTGGCTGGAAGGGATGGTGTTGTCAAGCTTCTTCCAGGCTTCGAGGCAGTCCCAGCGTGGCAGGGTCCATCCTGGGCCAGTCCCATACCTGGGGGGCAGCTCAGCCCTTGCACCACTCTGCTGTCACAAGAAGATTGCTCAGAGCCAGGCAATGAGAAATGCAGGATCCGGCCCTGGGCTCATGTCTGCATCCATGACAGGACTTTTCAGTGTGATCCATAGGGATTCATTACCCTGTGCCATTGTGCAGATTTGGAGTATGTCCTGCTTTCCTGGCGACTGCTGCAATGGAAGCCATGTGGGCAGAGCCTGGCTGCCATCCGAGCTGGATGCTGAGCTGGATGAGAGACGGCTGGGCAGCTGAGAGAGGGCCGGGGCATGTAACAGCAGCTGTGCTAACAGTGGCCATGCAGCTCAGTGCTGCCTTGGGGAGCTATTCTGCACTCCGTCGACTTGGTCATTGCCTGCACAAAGGCTGCCTGAGCCCTTCCCAGCATCATGGAGCCCTTGGGCATCCTCTGTGCAGGTTGGAGGGTGTCTTGGATGTTCCTCTCCTGAAAGCTATCAAAGAAGAGAGAGTCCAACATTTGTTTTTCAAAACCAACCCTCATCTAACAGGCACTTAGACTCACATATCTAACATATTCCTGATATTTTATGGCAGTTCTCAAGGAAATATTTCACGTACATCCCCTCCCTCATGTATGAGCATCATGACTCCCACCCTAGCCTGAAGACATGGCCTAGATGGTCCCAAGTTGCCTTTTCTTGTCCATGGGCTGTGGACCTTGTTCCTCCTGACATTGATGGTACTCCGCTTTGAGTAAGCTATGTGGATCGTATTTGCAGATGAGTAAGTGCAGGAGGGAACCACAGATAGAGGGAAGGTTGGAGCAACAGTACTGGCTGATCCTGTGACCTTGGCAAGCCAGGCATGATGAATGGGGAGAATTAATTTAGGTAACTGTCAAGTAAGGCTCTTGGGGCCAGCAGCAAAAGAGGGTGACCTGGCCCTTTACCAACCCTGTGTCACTTCTTCTTTCCCATAAGTCACCCCTTTGCTGCCTGTGTTATACCCAAATTGTCCTGCGGTGTGGGCTGGTTCCCTCCTGAGGCTGGGGGTGAGGAAGGAGAATTACATGGAGGAAGCTTGGACTGGAGTGGATCTCTCTCTTGACTGAGAATGCTCCCATCTATGCTCTCAGAAATGGATCCCCTTGGTGAGAACAGTGATCAGATGAGGTCTGGGTATGTTGATGGGCTGCAGGGAGTGGTGCTGGGGGCAACAGCACTGGCCTGACCTCTGCTTTGGTTGCCTTCACCATTTCCAAATACTTCAGGTAAAATCTGCTGGATTTTGACACTGCAAGACCCCCCAGCCCTAATCTCTGCCTCCCTAGCCCCCTACTCCTCACAGCTCTTCTCCCTGCCTGAGCCTGGGAAGGAGAGGAACTGCTGTGCAAAATCGATGCCTTGGCCAGAGCTAGGTTAAGGGGTGCTGTATCAGCAAAGGCATGTGGAGGATGGGGGGCAGGATCACTGCGGGCCCTCAGTCTCCTCCCCGCTGTACCCAGCTCTGTGCATCCTTGGCCACTATTGCCATTGCGATGTGCATCCGTCACCGTGGCAAGAGTGCTTGTGGGGTTTGGTTAGCTCTGTTTGATGCTCTGGTCTCTGAGGCTCTCCTGCCCTTGGCATCAGCAGTCTCCAAGCACGAAAGTGGAAGGAGATGACCAGGAGCAAAACGTGTGGTAGCATCGCATGGTGTTAACCGCAGGCTGCCTGCCTCAGCCTAATTGGATGAATTTTTTTGTTTTTCCACCAAGAGGGACAAGTTTGGAAAACAAAGTCTTACACATCTGTGACATCAGGCAGCAAGCAGGGCGAAGAAGGAATAAGAAACCAATCTGTGTCCCCTGCTGCTTCCTCTCCTGGAACAGACACCATGGTAGAGATGAAAGATTCGTTAATTAGCAAATCCTCCCACTTTGGCACAGATGCAAAACACGGTGGCTCAGGCTGCAGCTGCCTCCGGGCAGAATCTTGGCTGTAGGAGTCAGGGTGTGAGGCAGCTATGATGGCACCTGCATCCCACAGAGTTAGTGGGTGCCACTGTGCTAACAAAGCCAACAGGTGTATCCCATTCCATAAATGTCATGCTCAGCGCAAAGGAGTTCCTCCTGTTTGGGCTCCTGCTTAAACTCATCCTTGTCCTGCACCTCCTCTTCCTTCTCCTGATGACAGCCTTCCTGTTTACTGTGACTGCTGTACCTTTGCTGGGTGGAGTATAACTTTGTATACTTTATATTGGGATTAACTTGGCTGTTTCATCAAATCCATTTTCATTTCAACCCACGGGTCTTCTTTCCTTTTCCCAATTCCTCTTCTCTGCTGGGGAGGGGTCAGTGAGCAATGAGGCAACAGCTATAGTTTAGCCTCAGGTACAGGCTGTAACATAGACAGAGTTATGACTTACGTAGCTCACCTGGGAAAATTATACACCTTTAATTTGGGAGTCTTGAAGAGCTGAAGTGTCAATGGATTTGACTGAATTGTTACAAGCACCCACTATGTTGGTGATGTGGGTAAAATGGTCCCTGGGAACAATTCTCTGGTATTTGTTTCTAGGATTGATTTTGAAGCTGTGGATGCCATTGGTTATTTGTTCTATATGGTTTATTACTTCTGCGTGTGGGATTAGAGGTGTTGCTCTGCTAGGTTCTTTGATGTTTGGTTATATTATCATAAATTCTTTTGTGATTATGCAAATTTCTGATTTCTGTGGAATGGTGGTGGTCAAAAAGTATTTGATATATCCTTGGGATGCTCCCACCATTTTGGTCATATTATTAGGGCTTTTTTTGAACATCTTTCAGCTCTTGGTCTTGCTTAGAGCAAAATATTGTTCTAGAGCTGGGTATGGTGTAGCTGCCAGAACCAATGCAACAAGCCGTGAAGCCATCTCAGCCCACACAGGAAGCACTGCAGCTACTCAGACTCTGGTGGTGATGGGTGGTGTGGCTGACCTAGGGACTCAATCGGTTGCCCCTGTAGAGAAGAAATATCCAAAGTGAGCAGCTGTCTACTTTGCCCAGTTTATCACAGGACCCTTCTATTGTGGGGCTGCTGAGGGTTGAGGAGCAAAAGGTGCCAATTGCTACTACAATGGTGCACTGGTGGCAATACCGCACTAATCAAGACTCCCTGATCCCCATCCAGAAGTTGATCTGTCAACTGGAGAGGCAAAGAGTGGTCACTAAGACATGCTCACCATTTAACAGTCCTGTTTGGCTAGTGTGGAAGTCTGTTGGAGAGTAGAGACTGACAGTAGATTATCGTAGCCTGAATGAAGTCACTATCTGGCCAGGGCTTTGCTGCACTGCCTGTAGTTCTGCTTGCTGGGGAGGTCCTGAGAGCCTTGGAGAATCCCCAGGGGATTCAGAGTGAGGGGTCCTGCTTACTGCCAACCCTGACACCCAAGGCTGTTATCCATTGCCCAGCTTCTTTTCTTTTTCTTTTTTTTTTTTTTTTAATTTAATTTTTATTAGCACAGTTTGCGACCTTGCAGAAATCCAGGGTCCTACAAATAGGACAGCAAATGTAGCCAGGCCTTGGCTGGAGCAAGTGGGGCCGGCTCCATGGACATCTTTGGTGCCATAGTAAGAGGCAGTTGAACAGATGCTACCGGTGCTGCTGTGACCTTCCTACGGTCACCGTCTCCTCTCTGCTTGGATGGGGCTGCCTGGGAGAGCAGGAGATTTTGCACAGCAGGAAAATCCTGGGTCATCCCTGGCTGCTGCGGGGAGCTATCTGGCTCACCCTGGGCACAGAGCTGTCCTGGGGTGCTCAATAGCAGAACACATTTTAGGCTGCCTGGCAGGCTTCTTTTTTACCCTCCTGCTGGGTGAATGGAGGCAGCAAGGTGGGTGAGGAAGAACAATTAAATCAGCAGCAGATACAAGAAATTCAGGCTGGCTGGATCAGCAGCCGCCTAAAAATAGCAGCAAAAAAATTCTCAGCTGTGACAAGATATACTGGGATTCCTCCTGCTGCCCCATATATAATGGATGAGGGCACTGCATGCACCATCACTGGCTCCTGTTGGGTGTGCCAGGGCTTTGCCTGCAGTTTGGGGATGCAGGGTGTAGGCATTCTGTGTTTTGCAGGGTTGGCACCCACTGAAGTGTGTAATTTTGGCCACTGTTCGTCTTTGAAAACCCAGCCCTGTGTCCAGGGCACTGCAGAAAAAGAGACGTGGGGACATAAGCAGAGAAATCAATTGGGGGAGGAAATAATCCTCCCTGAAACTGTGGGCCTGTGGCAGCCAGGAGCAAACGGGAAACCTCCCAGCTGGCCCCTGCTGTGAATGGCCTTCCTGCCGCCTCCCAGCTCACCCCAGGGAGGGCTGCCAGTGTGCCCAGTGTGTGCCGGGGGGCCAGGCCAAGCAGGAGGCTGTCCTGTGTCATTAGCATGATGGGAGTGGGTGTGACAGGCTGTCTGCGGCAATTACTGGTGAGGTGGCTGCATACGGGAATTAGGACAGGGAGGATGCTTTGTTCTTCTGCCCCGTATGCTCCAGCTTGCTTTACCATCTCGCTGCTTTGCACTAATGTGGTGGAGCAGCGCAGATCGCCAGTGCCCATGTGGCTCTCTTTGCCATTGCTGTCACCTGCTTGTCCCCTCAGCCCCAAACTTGCCCTTCTCCATGACCCAGTAAAAGCCTGAATCTGTTCTGCAGCTGTGAAGTACCAAGGACAGAAGAGAAAACCCCACAAACATCCAGAGAGGGTTTATCATGCAAGGGCTGTATTTAGAGACATGCACGTGTGGTTTCCTTCAAATACTTCATTTTGGTGCAGCTCATTTCAGTGTCTTAGTGCTGACTGGGGATGGCTGAGGAAGGAAAGCCTTCTCCATGTCTAGCCCCCAGCATACCTTGCAAGGGACAGCATAGCAGTGCCAGGCCCTATTAATGACTGCAGGTAGCGAACCCCTGACCACTTTCCTGCACACTTGCTTCTCCCTCAAGCCTTAGAAATCCAGGGAGGGGATTTCCCCCATTTCCCCATCTCCCTGTTTTGCACCCACAGGAGCATTGCTGGGAAAAGGGCTGGTCCCTACTGCCAGAGGGTGATGCTGGCAGCAGTGCAGAGGGTTTTTTGTCCCAAGAGGGAAACACTTGCTAACAAACAGTGCCAAATCATCATGAATTTTAAGCCACTTTGTGCAGCAATTACAGTCTCTCTTAGTTGCCCACCTTCTTCCTGATGCGGCAAAGCTGCCAATTCCCCACAGGGTGTTCAGAAACTGCAGAGCTGGCAAGACTGGAATTTCTATGAAAAGAAAAAGAAGGGCTTATATTTTTTCCCCAATGTGTTGTTTTATTATTATGTTATATTTGTTATCTTTATGGAGGTTTGTTATGTCATATTTTTTTCCTCCTGGTGTCCAGGGATCCCTCTGCACTGCCCTGGGGTGCAGGCTGGGCCCTGCTGGTTTCCAGTGGCTGTAGGGGTCACAGGTTATTTCTAAGGAGATGCTGCAAGGCTGTAGCTCTCCCATGGCCAGGTGACATTGCTGCCAGGCTACCTGGGTGCCACCTGGAGGGGTAAGACAGGTGTGCAAGGATGCTGCCCACAGTGGTGGCAGAGGCTCCCTGCTCTTCTGTCTTTCCCCAGCCCTTCCCATCCCACAGCCAGCTGTGGGCACAAGGCAGCCCTCTATCACCCTGCCTTGCAGTGGGAAACCAAGGCAAGGAGTGGTGCTGAGTCTCACCAATGCAGGGTGCTGCTGGCCACCCTGAAGCCCTGGCAGCATTTGCTCTGCTGCCCAAGTGGTGTTTTCCCCCAGGCCATCAGCAGACAAGCCAAGGGATGGCTGTTTGGGTGAGCAAGGAAGGGGCAGGGGGTCCCAAAAAGTGGCCCGCCCTGTTCTTGGCCTTTTGCAGCCCAGGGAGCCCCCAGCCCACGAATGTCCCCAGTCCCAGGGACAGACAGGCCCTGACACCTCACTGCCCGGCACAAAGCAGGGCATTGAGGGACACAGCAGGGCTTTGTCCACCCTGTGCCTGCCGGGAAGGGGCTGATTGCCCTCTGCAGGCTTCTGTACTGTCTCTGCAGCTGCAGCACCCAGGCGAGCTGGGGACACCCAGAGGAGCTGGGGCACCCATGGGGCACCCGAGAGATCTGGGATACTCAAGGGAGCAGGAGCACCCAAGGGAGGTGGCTCCATCTGCTGCAGCCCTGGAGCCATGTCCATCGCTTGGTGACCTCAGAGCTGTGCCCATCTGAGCGCTGTTCCCCAATGGGGGTCAAGGGGCCAGAGAAACTGGCCACATGATTCTCATCAATAAGGAGAAAACGCCCCGTTTGGAGCCCCCAAGGCTGAAAGCAGGTCCTGGGACAGAGGACCTCCTTCCTTACTGGCAGGTGCTGGGGGATGGTGTGATAGAGGAAGCAACAGAGGGGCAGCAGTGTTGCCTGATGGGGCTGGTCTCCTACATTACCATAGTGGGCAGCCCAGGACAGTCCCCAGAGCCTCTGACTAGGGGCACCCCATAAATCCCTCCACCCTCCAAGCTGCTCTCTTTCTTTTGCGAAGGTCTTTTCCCCAAAAAGCCTTGAGTGGAGCAGCAGGGCAGCTTTGCCCACGCAGCCGCCAGGCACCCAGGAACTGGCAGCCAAGGGGTGCTGCTGGGAGGCTGGGGGGAGGGGCGGGGTCCTGTCCCTTTAAGGGGGGTGGCTGTCACTCAGAGAGCCCTTTTCTTTGCTGGAGAGCGGGACAGGCACCCAGAGCGGGAAATACAGAGAGAGGGACAGCCAGGCAGGCAACGGCTCCCGCAGACAGCACCACAGCAGCCCAACAGGCGGTCGAGAGAGTTGACCAAGTCCAGCACCATGGGTGAGTATGGGGTGGGGGCGGAAGACACCTGGAGAGCTGTTGCTGGTGGATCTGAGGACTCTGCCCCAGAGCAGAGCCCCTTAAAAATTTCCTCTGGCACCGGTCAGGTCCTGGTGACCCTAGTGTGGCCATGCCAGCTGTGGGAGCTGCTGGGGGAGGATGCCTTGGCACAGCAGGGATGGCAGGTTTTTTTGTCCCCATGTATTCATGCAATGTCTGTGGGGTCAGAAGCCATCCCCACAGCTGGTCCCACCTGAGCCCTCACTACACGGGTTGGAGAGATGAGAGCTCCTGCCTGGGGCTGGTGGGAGCTGGGATGTCCAGGCTGGGGGCTGAGACCTGCCACAGCTCATGCCACTCATACGCCAGCAGCCCCAGGAAAACGGAGGCACATCTCGCACCTCTGTTTCCCTATCGATACACCAGAGCTAACACTTACCGGCACACTGCCCTAGGGCATCGGGGTGCTCTGTTCTCAGGGGTGCCATGGGGTGCCGGCACCCTGCCTTCTCCTCCTGACTATAGCACATTGTTTGGCTCTGGGAGCAGCTGAGGCTGGGTACAAGGCCCAGGATTGTGAGGCACAAGTGTTCTTTCTCTGCTCCCTTCCTCTCCTCAGGCTTCTCCAGCATGGCTTACAAAAGCCTGAGGGGCCAGAGCTGTGGCAGGGAGCCTGCCAGGCCCTGCCAGATCCCGGGACCTGCAGCCCCACCAGGAATGTGGTTATTCAGAGTGCCCCAGACCTGTGCACCTGCCACACCACTTCCTAGGTGACCAAAAATTTAAAAAAAAATAAAAATTGCCCCAGCACCCTGCTGAGTGTGCAGGGCCATCCCCATGGGCTGCAGTGAGATTGGGGAGCAGTGCTGGCCAGGAGCAGCAGGACCGCCCCGGACTTGCTCTGTCCAAGGCAAACAAGCGGGAGGGGTCCCAGCACTCCCCCATAGTGCTGCCTTTGTTCCCTGTTTGCTCTCAGCATGGGGCAGCAGCCGGGGCGTCAGTGCCAGGACAATCCCCCATTGTCCTCAGTACCACCTTGAAACCTTGCTCCCAGTGTGGAGAGGAGGGCACTGCTGGCCAGGAACCCACAGCTTTCTTGTCCTTTGAGGAGGAGATAAGCACTGTGGGATTCGTAGAGGGAGCGTGGGTTTGGGAACGCTTCCCACGGGTGCCTTTTTGGCACAAATGCTATACCCAGATGAGATGTGCCCAGGCAGCCATCGTGCCTGAGACAGTTGGGTGCTGGAGCCCACATCCTGGGGAAGCAGCTTCCCTGCAGAGCAGTGTTGCAGCTTCGCTGAAGCTAAACTGACCCTCTGGAGCCAGATCCTAGTGGGTGCAAACCCACCTGGCCGCCTGTCCCCAAACTAGGCAGGAGAGTGGCTGGCTGAGCACCTCCAAAACCAGCTTATCGGGAACCTGAGGTAACGAACCTGCACGTTAGGAGCCCAGATGTGCAGAAGGAGCAGGTTCCTATGGCCCCACTGCTGATAGGCCCCACTGAGCATTTAGGCAAGCCAAGCAGTACGCTAGCTCATACCCTCACTTTCCCTACCCACGCACAGGTACATGTGCCCTCTTGCCAAATACCTGTCCTGGAGGACTCAGTCTATTACACAAGCGCTGACATTCGGGAATCTAACACGGCTCGTCTCCATAAGCACACCTGCCCACACAACGGGGCTGCTGCAGCCCAGGCTGCCAAGAGAGGGGACGAGTGCATCCCAATGTACCGCCTGGGGTGCTTGGAGTGTGTGCTGTCTCCTCCCGTGCTGCCCCAAGGCTGAGCCGTGTTGCTGAGTCTCCACTGGGATTTGTCTCTGTGGAAGCTCCCCTCCACCTTCGATGGCAAAATGCAGGAGGCTGGCAGCGCTGTTGCCTGAAGCTGGGCTGTGCTGGCAGCCTGGAACCCATGAGCAGCTTGTTTGCTGGGTCTCACTGGCATTACGCTACATTGCCTTCCATTTCCTTTTTGTTTTGCATGGGTCTGCACAGCTGGCTGGCCTCGGCTCTGCATCTTTCTCACGCCTAGGAGCTGTCTTGCAGACCCAGTACTCCTCACTGCCATCACCCCTTGTCTGTGGGCACGTTTGGGTGCAATTCTGCCCAGCTGCATAGAGAGCTCTCAGGGAAGTTGCTGGGTTTGGCTCTCCAACACTGCAATGAATCACTTCTGGGTTTTCCTTCACCCTGTTTCCCTCCTCCCACCCGGCACCTTCTTTTCCACATGCTTGCCTGCACCTGAACTGCAGGCTACGAGCACTCCCTGTCCTGGCAGTCCCATCCCACCTCATCTCTCTTTTCCCTAGGTTTGCTCGAGTGCTGTGCCAGGTGTCTCATCGGGGCACCCTTTGCTTCACTGGTTGCCACAGGCTTGTGCTTCTTTGGAGTGGCACTGTTTTGTGGCTGTGGGCATGAAGCCCTCACAGGCACCGAGCAGCTCATTGAGACCTACTTCTCCAAAAACTATCAGGACTATGAGTATCTCATCGACGTGTAAGTACCCCGCTGTGCTGCATCGCCCTTGCACTGGGGCCCCTTGCCTCTCCACCTCGCTCTGTGGCGGGAGGACATGTCCAGCCAGGCTGGCCGGGGTGATGCTGTCAGATGGGCACCAAGGAGAACCCAGGCTAGGTCTGTCACGTGCCAGTGCTGCAGCTGCATGGCAGGATCCAGTGGCTATTTGATTCCATTTCAGGCCCGTTTTATCTGACCCTGCCCAGTGCTGGACCTCTGCACTGGGTAGGTATTGAGGGCACAGGGGAGCTGGCAGTGACCCACAGCTTTGCTTGCCACAGCTTTGTCTCTGCTCTCTCCTCTCATGGCTTCACCTTCTATTTTGGTCCCCTTGAGGTGGGATGGGTACGGTAAGTCACTACAGTCAGGCTGGCCTGGCCACGTAGCACTTGGGACTGAGCTCCCTGGCACTGCCTTTGTGACTGAGCATCCCTTGCCTGCTCCTCTCCCTGGCAGCATCCACGCTTTTCAGTATTTCATCTATGGCACGGCCTCCTTCTTCTTCCTCTATGGAGCTCTGCTGCTGGCCGAAGGCTTCTACACTACCGGTGCCGTCCGGCAAATCTTCGGGGACTACAGGACCACCATCTGTGGCAAGGGCCTCAGCGCAACGGTAACTGGGGGCCCGAAAGGGAGGGGAGCGCGAGGCCCCCAGCGAGCTCACTCGTTGCAGCGAGTGTGTCAGTGTTTGGGAAAGTGGCTAGGACATCCTGACAAGGTGATCTTAACCGGGGTTTGGCACCCCTTCGCGCGCCCGCAGTGGGTTCATCACGCTCGGTGTGGCCGAAGGGCAGGAGACTGCGGCCATCCGGGTTTCGGGGCATCCCAAAGGGAGGCGCAGCCTGGACACTCTCCCCCAGGCCTGTCGTGGCCCCTGGAGACCAAGGCAGCTCAAATGGCCACAGTTAATGAAACCGCTTGAAGCACTGGCAAGGAGAGCCATGAACATCCCAACGGTGCCAGCAACCCAAAGCTGTCTGGCACCTGGTGCCCCCGGGTTTGTCCTCTCCACTCTGCTTGGGCACCATGAGAAAGTACTGACAAGGGGAGCCTGTGGCCTGGGGGAGCAGAGGGGGATGGCTGCGGTTCCCTCAGGGGCTGGTGGGGGTGGCACTACAGAGGGAGGGCAGGACAGCCACGTTTTCATGCCAAGGCAGGTTTGGCAGCTGCCCTCACGCAGAGACCAGACTGTGCTTGGCCATGGATATGGTTCTCTCTCCTGCACGGGACGTGGCAGCCGTCCTGCTGCCACTGTTGATCGCTCCCATGCACACGTAGGCAGCCACGAACGTGGGGCTGGGGCTGGCTCTGTGAGCCTGAGGGGCACCTGGCTCAGGCTGCATGCTGGCTGCTTGGGGATACGCTGGGTTTGGTGGGTGGTGTGGAGCTGGCTGCGGGCAGCATCTCAGTCTTCTGCCTGACCCATGCCCTCTCCTGCCTGGGGATCCTCGCGCTCCCCTGTCTGTGTCCCCGGCTGCTCGGTAATCACGGCTCTGCCTCGGCTTGTCCTGACCCTTGCAGTTTGTGGGCATTACCTATGTCCTGAGCATCATCTGGCTCCTGGTCTTCGCCTGCTCCGCTGTGCCTGTCTACATCTACTTTAACACTTGGACCACCTGCCAGTCCATTGCCAACCCCAGCAAGACCTCGGCCAGCATCGGTACCCTGTGTGCAGATGCCAGGATGTACGGTGAGTGACAAGTTCACTGCCCAGAAGCCAGAGCTCAGGGTGGATGAGAGGGGATGGAGAAGAGGGTCCAGGCAGATAAGACTGGGATAAAACAACAGCAAGTGCTGAAGAGCCCTGAAATGCTGGGGGCGGGTGTGTGTGTGTGTGTGTGTGTGTGTGTGTGAGACAGATGTGGCTACAGGCCCCCCAAGGCAGCCAGCTGGCAGCCATGCCCGACTCAGCTTGCCATGTCTCACCAGGTGTCCTGCCCTGGAATGCTTTCCCTGGCAAGGTGTGTGGCTCCAACCTACTCTCTATCTGCAAGACCAGCGAGGTAAGCACCTCCCGTCACCCCACCTCTGCTCCCCTCAGTGGCTAGCCTTGGCACTGCCTTCCCAGCCTGCACATGGGACTCTGGGAACTCACCTTCTATTTCCCTTGCAGTTCCAGATGACTTTTCACCTCTTCATTGCGGCCTTTGTAGGGGCAGCCGCCACGCTGGTCTCACTGGTGAGTTAGTGCTCCCCCTTCCCAGCTGTTCTCCTCTGCCTGGTGAGGATGTGGGGGCAGAGGACAACAGGGCTGATGGGCATGAATGTGGCAAGAGCCTGTGATTGTGTAATTTTCTGGCACATAAGTGGCAGACAGTGAATTCAGGCTATAAGAAGGTAGAGGTGGCTGCTGGAGGGGATCTGGAGAGGCTTAAAGAGACCAGCAGGGAGAGGTTCTGCTGCCCATACACTGAGTCCTCTCTGCCTTTCCCTAGCTCTCCTTTTGCTTTATACCAGTCACAAGCCACTGCAGTGTCCTGCTGGTGCTGCAGGGCCACAGGGCTCTGCAGGACAACTGCCCTGTTGGGGTGCTGGGCTGGGGGATGCCACCTTGAGCTTCATTTCTCCTCCCTCCTTGCTCACTCTCTTCTCACCCACAGCTCACCTTCATGATCGCCGCCACCTACAACTTTGCTGTCCTCAAGCTGATGGGCCGAGGCACCAAGTTCTAGCCCACTCGGTGAAGCCTAGCCAGACCAAACACCCTTCTTTTCCCTAACCCCGAGGCTTTAACACTGCAGCCACCCAACACCAGGTCTCCTGCGTTAACTCTGCCTTTGCTGCTGACTCCCCTCCTCTTCCTCCCATCGTGCTGAGCGTGACCAGGAAGGAGAGCTTCCCACCAACGGACACCTCTTCATGCACTTTTCTCTCTCTGCTCATCTGTAACTGGTTTGCTTCAGGGCCAAGCCCAACAAAACCAGACAGAGAAGAGGAGGGATTTACTCCAGTGTCCCAATGTTGCCTAGCAATGAGCAAAGACCTTCATGCTCCTGGAAGGAGGAAATCTGTGTAGGTTGCTCCATTAGTAGCAAGAGGCTACCTAGAGAGAAAAGGAAGTTGGCCCAGTCCTGGTACCATTACTAGAGACTCTCCTGGAGCTGTTTGCTGTCACCACCTGTGGATGGAGAATAAGAGAAGGATTTTTTTTTTTCCCTTAGTAAAGAGATGCATTTACCCCAAATTGCCCGCTGCAGCCAAGGTAAAGGGAGTTCAGGGCAAGGATCTTCCCATTGCAGAGAAGAGAGTGCTGACCCCAATGCTGATAAAGCCCTAACTCAGCTGCCCCTATTAAAGCCTAAAGGAGTTTGGTGTCTCTGTAGAAAAGGGGAACTCTTGGCTTTACTCTCCAGACAGCAGAGAGGCAGCAGATAGGTTTGACCAAAAGGGGACATCTCTGCACTGTGTCCTGGGAGTATAAAGCCAGTGTCATCCCTCTGCAGGCAGGGAATGACCCTCTGGACTGTGCACCTTTGCCCTGTAAGTGCCACACTCGCTGCACGCTCTTGTTCCTTCACAATGGTGCTCTTCTCTGGGGTGATGTCTGCTTCTCAAACCTCTGCTGTCAGAGACCTTGATTTGTTTCTCACCTGCGTCAAATGTAACTTTCCCTTGTTCTGTCCCCCTCTTCCTCTCACTTTTTTTCCCCATGTTTCCTGCAAGTCAGGACAACTGTCTTGTGTCTGCCAGGGCAGGAGGGACTGGCAGCATCTTGCTCCCCACTGAAACCCATGGAGGAGCTGAGGAGAGAAGGAAAGGCAGCGATTTGGGGGTCATGGCACAGAAATACAGCCCATCTCTGCAAACCAAATCCTTTCTGGTGCCAGTTCAGTCTTTTCCCATGGAGTAGAGCAGCAGGGCAAGGGCTTTGGTGGAGATGACCTCTCCCCCATGATCGCTTTCCACAGCAGCTTGAGGAAGGCCTTTTGGCTGGGTAGCAAGGGTTCAGCCAGACCCACCAAAACGTTGTTTCCAGTTCTCCCCACCAACTGGTATTTTAGTTTGTTCTTCCCTATCTCTCCTTAATGCTAATCTTTGTGTTTATTTATTTGAGAAACTACTCTCAGTGGCAGACTGTAGCTCCATCTTATATGGATTATTTTTTTTTTGTCTGTATTATTATGATTTTTTTTAAATGCCAGTTTCAGCAGTGGCAAGGATAAAGGAGTAGATCTGCTGAGCAGAGCATTTGAAGGATCCTTGCTGCCAAGAATGCTGAAATAGGTTGTCCAGGCTAACAACGCACATGGGCTGGGGAGGGGGGAGATGCCAGGAGGGATGGCAGGGTGGGGAGAAACTAGTCAAGATCTGGAAATTCACATCGACACTATCTCTCTTAGGGGGTTGCTGGGGTTTTTTTTTAGTATCCATTTAACAAAAAATAACCAGATCCTCCTTCTTACCCTTGTCCCCAGACCCCAAACAGACACGCACACATGTGCGC
The DNA here is from genome assembly GCA_013396935.1 of Baryphthengus martii. Taxonomy (NCBI): domain Eukaryota; kingdom Metazoa; phylum Chordata; class Aves; order Coraciiformes; family Momotidae; genus Baryphthengus; species Baryphthengus martii. The sequence goes on from VWZK01007401.1 coordinate 180,613, forward strand.
ACACACACACACACGTGCTCAAAAAGAGAGTTAATCAACTGAAAGTGTTTCCTCCATTTCTGATCTAGAATTTCAACTTGTTAACAAGCAATAAAGAGAAGTAAGTTTTTAGAGACTTATCTTACAAGATGTATTTTATAAAATTTAAAGAAAATAAAATTAAGAACAGTCTGAATAAGATACACATTTGTCTGTCCATTTGTTGTGCTGGCTTTCCCACACCCCCTGCACTGGCCAGAAAAAAAAACAGGGAAGGGGAAGCTGCAGAGAATGTCCCAGAGGAGGAGCACTCACCAGTCCCACATGTGGGCTAGTCAGCCCCTGCAGGGCTCTGTCCACCTCTTCTTCCCACCCCAGCCATGAGGTTCATAACCCTGACTTTGAATCTTTGTTCCCAGCTGGGGAGCCCTTAAAACCTCTATTTCTCTTCCAGCCACCCAGAGGAAAGTTGGAGCCTTGCAGGAGCCACTCGTGTGTGGTGATATGCTGCGGCCCTTTAATACTCAGCCTACACAGTGACAGCCTCTGTCACATCTTCTACTGTAGCACCTACAGCACAACCACAGCAAAACTAATTGGCATGGCTGAAGCAAAGCTTGCCAGTTCCCATCAGGCAAGGCGTGTGGTACGAGCATGGCCAGAGCCACGCAGGATGCACAATTGTTTTACTTGTAGAGAGCACTGTGTGAAACATGATGGTCTTGTTTAGGCATGAGGGCGGAATCGCAGGGCTCTGCATGTTCTGTCCGTGCGCTCTGTGGGTGGCTGTGTGCCATTTGCTGTAGGGTCATTAACAGTTTGCACAGTGCTGGTGGGTGGGGAGGTCACTGGCTAGTGTCTTTCTGCCCCTGATCAGACAAATGCCGCTCTTTGACGTACATTTCCATAGCAGCTACTCAAAAATTACGGGTTCAAATGTTGCTTCTCTTGGAAATTCCCCCAGCAGCTATGCTTAGAGTCTTCAGGGAGGAAAGTCATGGAGGGATGCTCCCAGCCCCACACTCAAAGCCCGGCACTGCTCCCACTTGCAGCAAACGTGCCCAAGAAGCAGATTTCTGGCACAGCTAGGTGCCCATGAGCAGCAGGGCAGGCCGAGAGCCATCAGGCTGTTACCTACTCACAGCCAGGACCCCTGCTGCTCTTCCTAAATAAGCCTCTAGCTCAAATCCCACTCTCTTCCCCAGCTTCTGCTCCCTCCAGGCAGGCAGTAAGGCTTCCCACGCAGCCCAGCTGGGGGAGGTTTAGTTCAAGCATTACTGCTGCCCCAGCTCAGTGCACAGCTGTGCCTGCACCCCAGCATTGCCCCAGCTCACAGAAACCACGGGGCTGCAGCCAGCATCAATGGGGCCCTTTGTTCCCTGCATTCCCAGATGCCATCACCCTCCTCTCCCCATCCTGAAAGGGCCCTGTGTGTGCATGATCAGCCGCTGGACAGGAGCGAGCTGGAGAACAAAACACCATCTCTTTCCACTGGCAGAGACCCACACTCCCTCGCCAGGGTGAGAGCTGGGGACAGCAGCACAAGGTAACATGTGAAAGCAGCCAGCATGGCCAAGCACTGAAAGCCACATGTACCCTCTTGTGCCCTTGGCTGTGTCCTGCTGCCACTTCACCTGGAGATGTAGGATCTGCCCTCATGGCTCTTTCCCTGGGCACCCAGTGTCCTCCAGGAACCGGTTGGGAAAAGACAGAATAAACCCTGCCTTGTAACAAACTGCATCTCTGTAAACTGGCCCATGGCAAGAGGTCCAAAGAGAGCAGCTAGTGCGATCAAACACTTTCCTCCCTGTCTAGCAGCTAAACCGTGGCTACAATTTACTCCCACAAAGGCCGGATCAGAGAAAAGGACCCTAGAGCAAATCGCACGGGCTGGGCGAGTCCACCCCTTCAACCCACACCCTGCCACTCCGAGAGACGACCCCGTGCCACTGCTGGCAAGGGACTCTGGGGAAGCAAGCCCTTCGGACAGGGAAGACAGAAACCTCCGCGCTGGGAAAGGAGAAGGGAGGAGATGGCGACACCCGAGGGCGTTCGCGTAGGGACGGCCACGGGTCCCCAGCCCTCCGCCGAGAGGCCCCCGCGCCACGCTGACGCTCCTCCCGGCTGCCTCCCGAGGCCGGGCGGGACCGGCTCCCTCCCAGTCGATCCTGCGTCTCCTCCCCGCGGCCGCAGAGCGGCTGCCGGGGCCGNAAAGGCACGTGTCCTGCTAAGGGTGGCCCGGGAGCCTCCAAAACAAAGCCGGCCCACCGGCCACGCCTCCTGAAAAATAACTGCCGTCTGCCGTCTCCCCCTAGTGCCTTCAGTTGCTTTGAGCTCAGTCCTGCAAGGAAAAGAAAAATAAAAGCTACGCCTAATATCCAGATGCTGCCATCCAAAGGCTGCGTGCAAACCCCTAACTACAGAGCACATTTCTCTGAAGCAGCACAGGCAGGCACAGTCCCCTTCTTTACTCTCTTAGCAAAAGCTCGGGAGGCTCAGCCCTGGGAAAAGGCTGTGCAGGGGAAGTAGGAAGGCTCAGGGAAAGGAGAAAGTGTGCTACAGGCAAAGGCAGCGGCTGCCTGCTGCCCTGGCTCAGCCCCCCCATCCCCTGCCTGTACCAATACTCAGGAGAGTGGACAGCGGGCAGACCAGCTGTGGCAGGACACACTCATGCTGCTCCTTACTGGCAGCTCCCCCAGCCCTGTCCTGGCTTCAGTTAAGGCAGGAAAAGGGCTGCAAATGACAAGTGATGCTCTGGCAGAGGATAGTCGGCAAATAGCCCTGCGTGTCAGGACCGCAGCATGGTACTGCTGCCCATCTGCCCTAGAGGAAGGTCTCACCTACTGCTTCGCAGGCACCCAGCTGGTTTCTCTCCATTTCTTCTCACCGTTCGGCTCTGCTAGGGATATACCCAGGGACAAGGAGGGAATAGCAAGTGAGAAGCCCTCATGGAAAGGGCCAAGACTGACAATAATGACCATAGCATAGGCAGATGCTGTACTTGACTGCTCATGAAGACAGGAGTCCTGTGCAACGTGGCCACATGGACCAGCCCCTACAGAATCCCTTAAAGGCAGCAGGAAAGAGTTGCTCCCTCAGCCAAGCAAGCACTGGGGTCAAGCGCTGGTCTCTGTCCAGCCCCGACTGCTTTTGCCCAACCAATCACCTCAGCAGGTAACTCATCGTTTCACTGACTTCACAGATTGTCCCAGGTCTGTGTCCAGGGATGCAGGCAAAAGAGATTTTACAGGGGTCGACCCTGATGAGACACGGCTGTGTAGCAATTCGTGTAGGGGTTCAGAGAGCCAATAGCAGAGCAACGAGGTGTGCATGGAGTAACAAGGTGCACATGAAGAGGGGGTGGTACCCTATTAGGATGCACCCAATAGCATGTGGGTTGTTGACTAGGATATAAGCACAAGAGCTGTAACAATAAAGGTGGCTGGTATATGCTCTGGTGAGATTCTGTTTGATCATTCTCCACAAATGGTGCCCAAACAGGGACTGGAATTGTGGAACTTAGAGTGACCGGTGAAGAAGCCCAGCTGAATGAATAAGCAGCAGGAAGATGAGAGCTGCACAGTCCAGATGACTAATCACCGGGGTAGGTGAGTGGCTGGGAGCATAGGACATGGGGTCATACATGTCATTAGAGCAGCAGTTGATCCTTGGTGTCTTTATAAAGATTCTGGGGAAACAGGGTGTTTAGTATGATGAAACAACTCTCTGTTTGCTATTGACATGGCTCAAAAATAAGGACACTGGCATGGACTTGCAGATTGTATTTGATGCATCTACCTGGGAGACTGGGGGGGGGACTTTGTGGGACGCCAATACAAGGGGAGACCCTACAGCGACGAAGCTGTTCACCACCTGGAGACTTGTTGCTGACTCTCTGAAACAGCTTAAGGCTGATTGCACTATGAGGGCGGCCGTGGCGGCAGCCACTGCACCTGGCACCCCCGAAGGGGTGGCTGCAGTGGCGGAGCTTGGTGTACCTACCGCTCCACCAATTCCGTCTGAGCCTGCAGCCCCCCGGCAACTTCCGCTGATGCAATCTACCCAAAAAGCTTCAATCTGTAATGCATTGGAGAGAATTTCCAGATCTTTGACTTCTCCTTCACTGAGAAAGAGATAAAAAATTGAAGCCTTGAACAACAACATTTGTTCTGTGGAACTGTTAATGTGGTGTGACCATATGCTGCTTTGCCAAAAGAGACCAACGTTTGGTACTTTGACATTTTTTGTGCATGTTGGGGCGTATGGTGTACCAAGTGATGATTGTAGTAAAGTAAGAAAGGGGCAATTGTAGGCGAAAGACTTTACAGGGGTTGACCCTGATGAGATGTGGCTATGTAGCAATTCATGTAGGGGTTGAGAGCCAATAGCAGAGTAACGAGGTGCACGTGAACAGGGGGCGGTACCCTATTAGGAAGCGCCCACTAGCACATGGGTTGTTGACTAGGATATAAGCACAAGAGTTGTAACAAAGTGGCTGGCACACACTCTGGTGGGACCCCATTTGATCATTCTCCACACAGGGATTCTGACTCACCTGATGCCTTCGGAGCTGCCATCACCTTCCATCTCAGACAGAGCACGGAGCACTCCTTATTCCAGAGCAGAGCATGCCGGTGACACTGGAACCAGAGCTGCAACAAACTTCCTGTTAAGGGCTGGAGCCTGGGATGGAGTTTACAGGCTCCCAAAAGGGCATTTTTAGACTCTTTACATTTCTCTCATCCTCAAACACATAAAAGAACATGCAGTCCCAAGATTATGTTCCCATGAACCCCCTTAGAGCTGTACTGCAGTGAGGAGCCAGCCTCCAGAGCCAGGGAGGGGCTGCACTTGGGGAAACACAGAGTGTGGGAGCAGCCTCAGTCACCCAGAGAGCAACCCTGGAGCATCTGCAGCCGTTTGGGGCTCTTTAGCTAGTGATTCTAGACAAGATTTCAGTTTCCTAAGACCACCAAGCAGCTGCACTGCCTGGCCTAGAGTGGCAAGATCCTCATGAGGGATATGGGAGAGGAATAGATGGACCAGGAGACTCCCCACCTCTTCTCCTCCTTTGCAAGCACAGAGGCGTATGTTAGAGCATTTGCTCCACGCAGAAACAGCTCACTGCTATCCTTTGGAGACACTCCTTTGTCCTCCAGGGATTCATCTTCTCCCCAACCCATGACCAAATCCACTGTGCTCTGCTGCCACAAGTGATAGTGAAGAGTGGGCAATGAGGGAACCGCCTCACTATAACTTCTGCCTCTGCCTTGCATTTTCTCACAGACATCTCATACCACGGGAGTCAGTGGTTCTGACGATTTTAGGCACTTCCTCACTGATGTGACACAGCCTCACTCAAGTCCCACTCACTCATCCAAGGCTGGGACCACCTCCCACCAGGTCATGTTGGCCATCTGTTTTCAGCTGTGTTTTGAAAGAGCTGCTGTAACATGCTGGAGGCCACCAGATACTTCAGCTCACATCTAAAAAGCAGTGTTTTCAAGGACTTGAAACCCTGTGCTCTGTCTGGAAGCATGGACAGGCAAGCAGACAAGAGAGAAAAACACACTAAAAGGTTCTGCCACCAGAAACAGCACTCAGGGACTCCACAAACACAGAGAAAGCCTCCCAAAACAAGGGACCACCCCTATCAGGAGAGTGGAAGAGAACAGGACCCATATGCTGATTTCTGTCTCAGCATCCTTTTGGAAATCACACCTGGTTACAACTCCCTGGAGCCTGGGGGATAGCTTCTAAGATCACAGGAAGAAATGAAAGTACTCAACTTGCTGCTGAGAGTCCAGGCTGAAAATTAAAATGCGGTGACAGAAGGAAACTGTGGACTATTTCTGTTAAGAAAGTGTTTTCTGATGCACTCTTGAAAAGACAAAACTGGTCACTGGATTCACCTGGTAAATAAGTTATATTTCTTCAGCTAGGAACTGGTCTAGCTAGGAATGTTCAGGAGTAACCAACCCCTTTTATCCCTCAATGACCTCTCTGCCAGATGCTTTAACCAACCCAGTCCCCTGTTCTCCCTCTGAACAGGAGCCAAGCTGAACTTTGATAAACCAAGAAGACAGCCACTTCCTGAATTCACTTGAATACATTCATGTTTTATTTGCTTAAATAAAGGTAGAATCTCAGTTTTACAATTCCAGTTCTGTAGCAACAGCAACTGCAGCAGCATGAGCAGACACAGGGAGGGGATGGCTGTTGGCACTGAACTTTGCAACAAAGAGTTCATAATCCCGGCTCCTTTGGAAATTGTGCGTAACATTTAAAATAAACAATTTAAATATATTATACTATACTTTTTTTCACCAGATTTTTAAAACACAAAAGCCTAATAAAATAGGTGGGCCTTTTCAACAATCAACGATTCGATGTCTGTTGGGAAAAAGAGATGCTGTACAACATCCTCTGGCAATACACACCGTCTGCACAGCCTGTGCACAATGAGGCTCTTGAGCTTCAGCTCTCAGCACCAACAGGCATCCAGGGCCCCACAAACATGCGCTGCACCCGCACCTCCTACACCGTGGCTCCTTCAGTCTCTGCCCTCTGCCACAGGAGGTGCCAGTCCTCACACGGATCCCATGAGGTCGGCGCTGGTGAAGCAGCAGTTTCACCTGCAGGGAGCTCCCTCAGCAGCCCCTCTGGCAGGGCCAGGCAGCGCAAAAGGGCCCGTTCCGACTCTGGGCCCCTGCGCAAACCAGCTCTGGGTGAACACGTCTGTTCAGAGATATAAATCAGAACCACAGGTCGCAGAGTCTGGGATGCTGAAGGAAATATCAAGCAGTGTTAAACTGAAGAAAAGTCTAGAGGCCTGGGGAGGTCAGACATTGGTAAAGAAACAGTAACGATATCCTGTAAAAATCTGTTGCACCTACAGAGGCAGAGCCTTCTTACACCCCAAGGGACGTGGTTTTCCAGAGACTACAAGCACTCCCTATCTATCCTTGTGAATATGAGTGTTCAGCCCTGCTTAGAAATCAGATCCCTCTAAAGCACTTTGCATTAAAGCTTCAGTCCCTTCTGTACATGACTGCCCTGCAGAGAAGGGCAGGTTCACCCTGAGTTCCACCAGAGGAAACTCCCTGCGTGCTCAGAGACTGCTGGGTGAGGGGGATTAGCTGCTACCAACCAAAAGTGCTGAGATCGCCCTGCTCTAAAGCACAGTATAAGTGAGGCTGCTTGATCTGAGCTACAAAATTCACCATCCCGTAGCTCACCACAGTGGCAATCACATTCAGCAGCGAGCTGATAGTACTTGGGGAAACTCTCCCCATGGCAGGCTCCTATATGTTTATGGACAAAGTCATAGTTTTGAACAAACACTTGCACACGAACTTGCAGAACATGAGGTTATAATGGCAAAGCCAGCAGCTGGCAAGCATTCTTCTCTTTGCTACATAGACAGCTTGGGACTAACATCTAGCAGGGGGCAGGAGCTGCAATCAGCAAAGCCTGGCATCCTTTTCTAGATGGCTCCTTGCCCCCACAAATACCGTTTTTCAGCCACCTGAGCAGAGATGGAACCAGTGCAGATCTCTCTCCAGTAGACTGAACATAGCAGCCTTTACTGAACGCCAGTTAACTGAGTGGACAGCCTCTACCAATGAAGTCTGTCATATGAATTTCAGATAAAACCTAATGGATTCTCCATTAGGGAGTAAGGGCCAGGACAATGGCAGGAGTTAACTATGCTCAACAGCACTGCATCTGACACAATAGGTAACAAAGTCAATGGTCCTATGTTGCAGCATCCAGACAAGAATATATGTACTAAAGCAACTGAAGACACTGATCCACCAGCTAACAAAGCACAGTGGTCACCAGCCCCGCACACCAAGTGAGTGGATTTAACAGCTGACCACACACAGCCACCTGCGCACCTAGGAGACATTCCACCCACCTACCATCCGGTCTGCTAGTGCGTATCATCTGGGCATGAGCTTTACTTCTGACAAACTCTCATGCTCCAGATCTCCTGAACCCCTGAGTAACTCTAAACTCTTTGACTTGACCCAGCGAGTGTCCACATCGGTATTTTTCATCCAGGGCTTCAAGGTATGAGAAGCGAGATCCAGTGCTGAGCCTCCACAAGAGACAAGGAAACATGTATTAAACAAGAAGCAGTCTCTCCATAAAATAACATTCACACAAGACAAAGTTAGAGGTGAGGAACACCAGATCAGAAATAGGCAGCCACAAAGAAGTAATACTGCCACATTCAAACACAGATCCATCTCTCCTTTTTATGTTACTTCAGATCTCTAACAATTCTCAGCACAATTAAGTGTTAGGACACAATGCACTTATCCCAAACAACAGATGCACACATCTCGGCCACTCTAGTATTTGGCATTCTCACAGTCACATGGGCTAGAGTCTCTACAACACGTTTCATTCAGTATGCTGAGCAGACTTTCCTTTGGTAGTAAGGTCATGAGCTTAGTGGGTCTAGTATTTTTTTTTGAGTTCAAGACTAAACCACTTCAGTGTCTAGCGTGCTATCAGCTTTGTTTCACAGGCAGTTCTTGGTACAGATTAGATCACCACTGTCTTTAGTGAATTTAAAGGACTTCTACCCTGTCCTTTGAACCTGCTAAAACTGGCAAAGATGGAAGCAGGATTGTGCTCACATGATCTTTTAACAGCTCCCACTTTCAGATACGTGCTTTGTGCCCGAAAACTTCAGCCAGAATTCAGATGGTGACGCTGCAACTCCCCAGTGAGCAAGCCACCTATTGTCCTTGTGGCCACTCAGAGTGCCCCAGAGCTGCCCGTGCTTATTCTGATTCAGCTGTTGGCTCAAGCGACGTTCCTGAAGCAACAGCCACTCTTAACAACAGGAAGACCCCGATTTGGAGCTGGAGTGCAAGTCAATGGTGTGGCCCAGCATGCAGTGCTCTAGTTGCTCTTCCACCGCCAGCACCTGTCGCACAGCCTCCTCAAAAGCCACTGCCACATTGGTGTCATCCTTGGCACTAGTCTCCAGGTATGGATAGTTACCATTTTCCATGCACCAGGCCTGGGCCTCCTCTGTGCTCACTTGTCTCTCAAGTTTGTCTATCTTGTTGCCCAGGACTACAAATGGAAAGTGCTCAGGGTCCTTCACATCAGCATAATAGACAAACTCCTTCTGCCAGTTACTGAGGTTCTCAAAGCTCTGCCGGTCGTCCACACTGAAGGTCAGCAGGCAGCAGTCTGCTCCCCTGTAAAAGGGGGTCCGCAGGCTCTTGAATCTCTCCTGTCCCGCAGTGTCCCAAATCTGGAGGGTCACAAAACGCCCGTCCACCTCCAGGTCCCGGTTTAAGAACTCCACACCAATTGTGTGGAAAGCCTGCGAGTCAAACTTGTTGGTGACGTATCGGTTCATGAGGGAACTTTTCCCAACTCCACCATCCCCAAGGAGAATGACCTTTAAGAGCAAAGACTTCCCACTCATTGCAGCAGGACGGAGGGGTGCAGTAGCGAGGCAATCTGCAGAGGTCAGAAAAGTACAAAGCAGCCGTTTGATTTGTGGATTCTGCAGAAAGCTGCACATGGAAGAACAGAATACGGTACTTCCATCCCCATTTCTTAACAAGTTTTGTATGTAGGAGGATTAGAGCTGGGAATTGGACAAGCTTTCAGGTCCACAAGTCCTCCATTAGGTCCAAAATGGAAGCAGCAGGTAAGAACACCTGTTGAGAGTTTAGTATCAATTATATCACTTTTGGTGAAAACTCTTCATCTGAAAGCTTGTCTAATTTTTCCAAACATACCATCACTAGTTAAACATCTCTTTTGGCCTGTGTTCTCAGGCCAAAGAAACTGCAAAATCACCAGGCGTTCCTTTCCACCATATAATCACTAGCTAAATAATTTCTCCTATCTGACTTACTCTACTGGAAGGATGCAAAAGGTGTGCAGGCACAACATCGATACAAGTCATCTGGCAAACCAGTTCTTAATCACCCAGAGAACACTGACTCACCCTACAAGTGGAGCCACACTTGTTTCCTCTGTGTGATCTCTAAGCTCAGAAGGAGTTTTCCAGGCACTGAGACCCAACTTCTCTGCCACTCTTTTCTGGCAATGCTTTTTGCAGGGCAGTTTGCCAGGGCACAGGTTCAAGTTTACACTGCAACAACCCCAACACCACCAGTTCCTTAGGCAGCAGTCACAAGAGAAAGGCCAAGTACCACCCAGTCCCCCACCTCCCAAGGACATTCTGCAAGCAACAGTAAAGGCCTGACACAGACGAAGAGGTTGGCTTGGCTGCTGTCTGTACTGTACCTGCTCTAGAAATACAGTGTTTCTGTCTCCAGGACTGTCCAGGGAGCACCTTCCTTCAGCATAAACAGTCACTAAAAAAACAAACATCAGTCAGTTAAGTTGCCAGAGCTGCACTCTGTGCACAATTTGTAATGCCGATCCAGTCTGGAAGCATAACAGCAGAGTTCTAGGAATCTGAAAGTGCAATCCTGATGGCTGGAGTAAAACAGGCAAGAACAAGGCACTGAGGACAGAGTTTTCCTCACCCTAAGTGAATTGGAACACAGCCTGGTTTTGACCAGCGCAGAGCTCCTGGATGCTGAACCCAAAACAGGAAAAGAATACACTGAAGGAGCTCTGGGATGAGTGCACAGGCTGTGTAACCTGTGTCTCCACTCAATCCAGGGGATTTGATCTGCTTGGCCTGCCCACCCATCCATTCTGGAATCTGATCTGAGGATTGAACACGGACCTGAATCTGCTAAACAGAAGTGTGAGCCAGCTGGCAAGAGCCTTGTATGAAATAAATCACAGAATCATCAAATCATTTAGGCTGGAAAAGATCTTTTAAGGTCATCGAGTTCAACCACTAAGAGATAGCATCTGGCTTGTTTACACCTGCCACCAACATTCCCGGAAAGTGTGTGGACATCATAGTGCTGCTTAGTGATGATACCAGCAGCCCAACCTCCAACCACCTAAACCAGGAGCATCCTGCACTGCTCAGAGACAGCACTCCTATTTCTTCCAAGCAAAACACCACTTTCTGTATGAATTGCAAGCGGCCCTGTTCAACTTCGTTTCCGCTCTTTTCGCTCTGGCTCTTTTACCAGTGCCTACCACAAAGCGAGAATCAAAAACTTCTGCTTCAAGTTAGTTCCTGCAGAAAGTGCAGAAACTAACTAAGGGCTCGGCAATTTCACTTCCCCTGGACAGAAACACCCTAAATCAAGCAGGGCTGACAATGGGCCATGGGACATTTGAGGAGTATATGCGCAAAGCAAAGAACAAAATGCAAACGACAAGAGACAAACAGGAATTGCAGCATAGCTCCCTGGGGCTGGTGGCTTTGGAAAACTCTCCCTTGAGCAAGTGAGCTGTTCAAAACCTCTGCTCTTCCTCTTCCAAACCCTTGCCGAGGGGAGTTTAGAGATGGTCACTGCCCGTCACCAAAGCGCTTCCTGACAAATGTCATCAGCCCTGACAAGAGCTTCCATTTAGAAATAGGTTGTTAGCAAGGGAGTAGCAGACATTTTAAAAATGACTACTGGCTTATGCTAGGCTACTCCAGAGGCTGGCAGGTCAGCTACTGACAGACATGACACCGAAGCGTACACTGACACCTATGACGCCAACATCAGCAACGCTCTTTGCAACCTGTATTCACTAATTATTATAGAATCATTGAATGGTTTGGGTTGGAAGGGCCCTCTAAAGGTCATCTAGTCCAACACGCTGCAGTACGCAGAGACATCCTCAACTAGATCAGGTTGCTCAGAGCCTTGTCAAGCCTCACCTTGAGTATCTCCAGGGATGGGGACCTCAACAACTTCCCTGGGCAATCTGTTCCAGTATTTCACCACCCTCATGGTAAGGAACTTGTTCCTAATATCCAATCTAAATCTGCCCTTCTCTAGTTTAAAACCATTGCCCCTCATCCTGTTACTACAGGCCTGTGTAAATAGTCTCTCTCTAGCTTTCCTGTAGGCCCCCTTCAGGTACTGGAAGGATGCTATAAGGTCTCCCCAGAGCCTTCTCTCCTCCAGGCTGAACAACCCCAGCTCCCTCAGCCTGTCCTCACAGGAGAGGTGCTCCAATCCCCTNGGGCGGCACCGCCGCCCTCGTCGTTCGTGTCCCGCTGCCGCCCCCTCCCGGCCGCCGCTTGTCACCGGCCGGCGAGCAGTAACGGGAGGGGGGGTGGGTGCGTCCTGTTGTCCCGCCGGGGCCGGCACGGAGCCCGCGTGAGAGCGCGGCACAGCCGCGGGTGTCTGAACGCGAAGGGGCCGTGCGCTGCTTATCCCTTTCCGAGCTGCGCCAGCCTGGGCGCTCGGTGGTTTTCCACTAATCAAGCCCGCTCAGCGGGACTCGCTGGTCTATGTTTATACGTAAAACTCAAAAAGTTAGTAATTTCCAAGCCCATCCTCTTTATGATGATTGGTTAGTAATTTATATACAAACATAATCCTGCTAACTCTCTACTTCCGCTACTACACATGATCAGGGAAAGGGTCGTAACCTGGGCAAGGGTCTTTTTGACCTGTGGGCGTGATTTTTGCTATTACGAGGAAGGTGTTTCATCTTAGGATACATGGGCCTTGAGTCCTCCTGCCGCGTTGGCAGTGTACAATTGAATGGTCTCCTTCAAGGCTCAAGTGCTCCAGGATGCCCTTGTTAAAGATACTAAATGTTTGTTCTTGTGATTAGAAGCGTAACATCTTCTTGCCCTAATACAATGCTAGCTATGTTTTAGAGTTAGTCTTCAACACTGCTGCAAAAAAAACCCCCACCTTACCTCTCTGCAGAACACAGTCCCCTGCANCTCTGGACTTGCTTCATCAGGTCCACGTCCTTCTTGTACTGAGGGCACCAGAGCTGGACGCAGTACTGCAGGTGAGGTCTGACCAGACAGAGTAGAGGGGCAGGTTATTAATTAGCCTTTGGCAAACCATTTCGGAGGCTAGTCTCGACTCGTAGCAGGACCGAACCCCCTCATGCAGGATACCAGCACCTGCTCGCAGCTAAAACCCCCGGGGTGCGCGCGTGGAAGGTGAGCGCTGGGCCCCGCTCCGCCCCGCACTCCGGGCCCCGGTGCCCAGCTCGGCGCCCTCCTCCCCAGTCCCGGAGCGAGTGCCGGCGCCCCTCGGAAGGGGCAGAGGGANACATAATCCTGCTAACTCTCTACTTCCGCTACTACACATGATCAGGGAAAGGGTCGTAACCTGGGCAAGGGTCTTTTTGACCTATGGGCGTGATTTTTGCTATTACGAGGAAGGTGTTTCATCTTAGGATACATGGGCCTTGAGTCCTCCTGCCGGGTTGGCAGTGTACAATTGAATGGTCTCCTTCAAGGCTCAAGTGCTCCAGGATGCCCTTGTTAAAGATACTAAATGTTTGTTCTTGTGATTAGAAGCGTAACATCTTCTTGCCCTAATACAATGCTAGCTATGTTTTAGAGTTAGTCTTCAACACTGCTGCAAAAAAAACCCCCACCTTACCTCTCTGCAGAACACAGTCCCCTGCACAGTGTCACTACAGGCTGGTGCCAGTGGCTGTCCCAGTCCCAGTGGTACCTCCATGGCTGTTCCTCTGTGCTGGGAGGCCTGTCCCTCTCCCTGCCTCACAGCCCAGCTGCTGTGCAAGTAGAACATACAGAAATAAATTAACAAATGTACCAAATGGCTTCTCCCTGATTCCCCATTTAGTGCTGAGGGAGACAAATGGCCGGCAGCTGCCCAAAGGTTTGTGACTCCCCCTACCCTCACCATCACCCATGAGACCAGGAGGACATCTTAAAGGAGGAGATTACTAGGGATGAGCAGCAAATAGAATCATAGAGTCATTTAGGTTGGAAAAGACCTTTAAGATCATCAAATCCAACCATTGATATAGCACAGCCAAGTCCACCACTAAGCCATGTCACAAAGTGCTGTGTCTAAACGTCTTTTAAATACCTCCAGGGATAGTGACTCAACCACTTCCCTGTTCCAGCACTTGACAACCCTTTTGATGAAGAGATTTTTTTGTAATATCCAACCTAAATCTCCCCAAATGCGACTTGAAGCCATTTCTTCTTGCCCTATTGCTTGTTGCTTGTGAGAAGAAACTGACCTCCACCTCACTATAACCATCTTTCAGGTAGTTCTAGAAATTGATGAGGTCTCCCCTGAGCCTCCTTTTCTTCAGAATGAACAATCCCAGTTCCCTCAGGCACTCCTCATAAGCCTTGTTCTCTAGAGCCTTCACCAGCTTTGTTGTATTTTTTGGACATGCTCCAGCTCTTCAATGTCTTCCTTACAGTGAGGGGCCAAAACTGGATGCAATATTTGAGGTGCAGCCTCAGCAGTGCCAAGTACAGGCACTGTACTATCACCTCCCTAGTCCTGCTGGCCACACTATTCCTGATCCAGGCCAGGATGCCGTTGGCCTTCCAGGCCACCTGGGCACACTGCTGATTCATGTTCAGCCAGCTGTCAATTAACCCCCTGAGGGCCTTTCCTGCTGGGCAGCTTTTCCGCCACTCTTCCCCAAGCCTGTAGCGTTGCCTGGGGTTGTTGTGACTCAAGTGCAGGACCTGGCACTTGGCCTTGTTGAACCTCATACCATTGGCTTTGGTCTATTGACCCAGCCTGTCCAGATCCCTCTGTAGAGCCTCCCTACCTTCAAGCAGATCAACACCCCCACCCAACTTGGCGTCATCTGCAAACTTACTGAGGGTGCCCTTGATCCCTTCATCCGAATCATTGATAAAGATATTAAAGAGAACGGGCTCCAATATTGAGCCCTGGGGAACATCACTCTGTGACTGACTGCCAACTGGATTTAACTTCATTCTCCACCGTTCTTTAGGCCCAGCCATCCAGCTCCCTTTGACCGGCAGCCTTTTAATCCCATTATTCGTCATTACTTATTTATCAGGGATCTAATTTAGCATGTAAGAATATGAAGGCCAGGAGGGACAAGACACCTCCTGAGTGAGATAGAGCCACCAGGACAGATCCTGCTCAGGCAAGAGGGGCACAGTGCTCTGCAGCAGCACCATGCTGGGCCCTGACATCCTGGACCACCTCAGGCAGAGCTGGCAAACACCAAAGCCTCAGGGGATGCTGCTTGCAAGGCTTAGGGAGGGCAGCAGGTCGTTGCAGTGCAGCTGATGACACCACAGGGCCAGTGACCTGAGGCGAGCGTGCCAGTGCTCTGAGGGCCCCCATGTTCTCCTGGGCTGAGCCATGGGCATTGGGAGCCCTTGGAGAGTCACCTGCCTGTCTGAGCAGGGATGTGTCTGGGCAGTTTTGGCTCCTGGTGGCTGTGCAGCTTAGCTGCCTTGCTGAGCTTGGCAACAACCTGTTTGGCAACTATCGTGGGCTGACCTTAGCTGTATGCCAAGTGCTCACCAAACCGCTCCATCACTCCACTCCTCAGCAGGACAGAGGGGGAGAAAAATAAGGTGGAAAAGAACTCGTGGGTCAAGATAAAACCAGTTCAGTAATGCAAAAGCAAGGGCCATGTGCAGTAGCAAAGGAAACAAAAAAAAAAATTCTTCTCTACTTCCCATCAGCAGGCAATGTCCAGCCACTTCTCAGGAAGGTGTAAAAGTTGCTACAGAAGACAAATGTCATCATAACGAATGTCCCTCTCTCCTCCTTTCTCTTAGCTTTTATTGCTGAGGAGAAGTCATATGGTATGGAATATCCCTTTGGTCAGTTTGGGTCAGCTCTCCTGGCTCTGTCCCCTCCCAAGATCTTGCTCATCCCCAGCCTACTGGGTGAGGGGAGGAAACTGGTGAGGCAGCCTTGATGCTGTGGGAGCACTGCTCAGCAGTAGCCAAAACACTGGTGTGTTATCAACACCAATACAAAGCACAGCACTATGGGAACTGCTAGGGGGGAAAATAACTCCATCTCAGCCAGACCCAATACAGTATATTGGGGAAAAATATATTTTATAACTGAAAGGAGACCTCTGAGGAGACTAATCTTGGCTTGATCAGTTGCAAACAGTGTCACAGGCACCACCCCATGGCTTCAACACCTTGGTGCAGTGACATGACCTGGTGGCACAACCCAGCAAACCTTCCTTGGCCATGAAGTGGAGAGGGGGGCCTGGACCCTCTCCTGAGGAGGTCTGGCAGGCACGAGGGGACAATTAAATAGGAGACGAATTGCAGAAGTGAGCCTTCCTACTGAGCCTCCCAAAGAGAGGAGTGGGAGGGAGCCGGGGAGAGCTGTGAGGAGGGCTAGTGCTTCCCGCAGACCCTGGGAACCTGAGTCCTGAGCTCAAGGGCGAAGGAGGAATGGGCTTATCTGAGCATGACCTTGCACTTACATGCAGTCTGCTGAGAGCCGGCACTGCCCCAGCACTGCAGGCAGGACAAGACCTTGCCTGCGGGCCCTGGGCTCTGCCACCAGTTGCTGCAGGGGGATTTGCCTAGAGATGGGGATGCTGCCCAGGAGCCATGTGCTGGGCAGTGGGGCAGACGCTTTGCAGGATGCCAGGCTCCTGAAGCATGAAAGATTTTACTCCCCTGCGCTCAGCTGCAACCTTACCCAGAGAGGCTGCAACATATGTGCCCACTGCCTGGCTCCTGCCTCTGAATGTTACAGTAAACACAGGGAAGCTGGTGCCAAGGTAAGCAGCTTGGCACCTTACCTTGGCACCAGGCATACAGGCTCATCCCCACTGCCAGCCCATGGCCACACAAAGCGCTGCCAGCTTGTGCCCTGATGAACGCACTGCAGGTCCTGTGCTCAGCTGGGGCTTGGGCCTCTTCCCTTGTTCCAGCCTCAGTGCCTGGTTCTGCAGCTGCTTCTTCAAGGCCTGTACCTGGCAGCAGCTCCAGCACACGGCGTCTGCTCTGAAACATTGCCTAGCACATGTTCCCCCCTCCAGCAGCACTGCCAGCCCTAGCCTTGGCCACCCCCATTTCCCCTGAGCTTACGGCTCTGAGCGGTGACTGCCAGGCATCATGACATCCATTCACCCCCACCCCGCCCCAGGACCAACATAGCCAGAGCAAAGCTGGGTAAGATGCCTCTCTGCATCCCTCTCTAACCCATGCAGCTCAAGCTGTCCCAGAGTAGTGCCCTGTGTGTTTTGAGGGGGGCTGAGGCCTAGCAAACCTGACACTCGCCAGCCGTCACACAGGCAGCAGTAGCTCAGGAGCAGCAGCATCCATGGCAGCAAGACCACATAGCTGGTCACTGGCTGGAGATGGAGCAACTTCCAACACTGCAGGGGAATTGGAACCATGGCAGCAGGGATGGGAGTTGCCTCCTCACAGTTCTGGAGCTGGCAATGGCCAAGCTGTGTGTCATCACCACAGCCTTTGCCCTCGCCTCCTTCCTTGTTCCCAGCCCCTTGGAGCCCCTTGGCCGGTTATCACGGACAACACTGCAGTATTGCTGGGACAAGTCCCTGCTTGCAGTGTTGTGTCTTGGGAGAAGCAGCTCGGCAGCCCAGGCACATTCCACTCCCCACTCCCACATCACTCCCAGCTCAGCAGGGAAGGATCCAACCGGGCTGCGGCTTTCACAGGAAAAGCTCCAATAGCACATCCAGCATCTCAGTGCTGTGATGAGGAGGCAATTCCCATCCCTGCTGCCATAGTCCCAATTCCCCTGTAATGTTGGAAGTGGCTCCATCTCCAGCCAGTCACCCCTGAGCTACTGCTGCCTGTGTAATGGCTGGCAAGTGTCAGGTTTGCTAGGCCTCAGCCCAGCTCCAAAAAAATGCAAACCCCAGCTGCCCATGCCATGGCTTGGACACTGGATGCATCCCTGCTGCCATCACTGCCGTTGGTTTGAGCCCCTACTTTGTCTATTTCCAGCTCTCTGGGGTGCCATACCCCAGCTGCTGCCTACGGAGTGGAATAAATTATGAAGTGGGGGCTATGCACTGGGAGCCGTGGAACAAAATGGCTTTTCATGCCATAATCCTTTGTAACAAAGCACTAAGGGGAAGAAAAAATGATAAACAATGTCTTCTGTGTGAGCCAGCTGCTTCCTAAAATAAAGTGCTCCACTCTGCCATCAGCTGCCCGAGCTCCGGAACAAGTGTAGGTACTGCCACACGACACCAGAGCCTCGTCCTCCATGGGAGCACGTGCTCCTGCAGCTCCCAGCATGGCACCACAGGCCCGCAGGAATCTGCAGAATGCAACTGGTGGGAGAGCAGAAATTCTGACTGCTCTCGGGAGCAGTCTGCGAGCCACCAAAGGGGATGGCATCCCCAGGCGCCAGCAGCGTGCTGCTTTGCCAGGCATGTGGCAAAGTTGCTCCCAACCGTGCCCTGCACCGGCAATAACCTGCACAAATTCAGGGAGTGTGGTGAGTTGCACGGTGGCTTAGTGTATAATTCCTCAGCTTTATTTAGACTTGGGAGCTAGCAAGATTCTTGCTGGGGCTCCGAAGGAACAGGAAGCTCTGGGCTCTCTTGGTTTATCTCATGCTGAGACCTTGCTGGCAGGGGATGAGTAAGCTCCTGCTGGTAAACCTGACCTCCTGGGCATTATTTCAAGAGCAGCAATAACATCTCTGCTGCCAGGGAAGGTGTCGGGGTGTGCCACCGTGTAGCCTGCAGGCAGGTTTACCAGTGTGTGTCTGAAGGCACCTGGCTCACTGTGCTGGTGCCTTTGCACCCACTAGTCAGGGATGGTGGGTGTCCTGTCCCATGGCCACAGGGGTTCTCCGGCCACAGCTCTGCTCCCTACGCCAGGATGGAAACAGCTTGTTAATCCTCCCCATGTCGCGCTCTCCCACCCTGTGACTGCCTCCCATCAGCTCCATTCGCAAAGAACCATGGTCGTCATCTCACATAACGTTTTCATTTCCCTTTTACTGCTCAGTCTCTTCTGCTTTTCCCTTTTACAGACAAACATAAAACTGTCCTCATACATGCATATATCCTCTTCAACAACTCCCAGCAAGGTTTTCCCTGGCAGCTTGTGCTTGTTGACCCCTTGCCACCCCAGTCCACCACTGTCACCGCAGAGTTTGGGCTCTACACTTGGCAGTATGTCCACCCAGGTAGGAGAGACTCAAGTGACACAGAGGTGGTGACATATTTCCCCTGGGGATGCGGGAAGTGGTGAGAGGGGGACAATCCGCATGAGGGGGAGCTGCAGTATCTACCAAACACACAACATGGCTTTGCTTTATCCTGTTTGCTCTGGTGATGAACCCACACCTTCCAAGGGGATGTTTGCATGGACCAGCAGCGGTGCAGACTGAGACTCATGATTTCCTGCCATCCAAACCTGAGAGCTGCCCTAGGCCCTGATCATCACCACTTCTTGGCTCTCACCACTTTCTGCCACAGCTCTGGGGACTGCCAGGTAGAGTGTGGCCAAGGTAACAGCCCAGCTGCTGGCTTGCAAAAGCGTCCCTTGCACTGGGTGATCCATGCTGCAAACCAGGCTGATGCTGTGGGATGCAGAAAGGGTGTTGCAGCCTGACAGGTTGGGTGCACAGCAGGGAGGAAGGAAACACTGGGGTGCCCGGTGCAGAGACATGCACTCAGGCATCTCCTGCAGGAGGTGGGATTATGATGCTCCTTAGAGGTTCTCTGCTGGTTCAGTCAAAGAGGATGGAGCAGCAGATGGGCCAGATATTCATCCCAGCCACGAGCCCTGATCTGAATTCACCTCCTGTTGTTGATCACCAGATATTTGCCCAAATTCCTCCTGCCAGTGACTCAGCTTCCTCATCTCTGCTCTGCAGTGCTGGCCACAGCTCACCACCCAAGCCAGCGATGGGAGGAAACTGTCCCAGGGACAATGGGGTGCAGCCCAACTGGGGAGAGGCATGGATATGGCCAGGAGAAGCTGACATATGTATAACTTACCTGGTGTCTGGTGAGGGATGGCAGCATTGAGCCTTGCCAGGAAGGACCAGCTCCTGGGACGGTATCTTCCATGCACGGGTGGCTGCTGGGGCTGTCCATGCTGCTTAATACTCCATGTTTCTAGAGGATATCATCCTGGCAGATGTCCTGGGCTCCCACACCACTGGCAGCTGTGTGCCCATATATGCTAGAGGGAAAAAGGGAAGGTCCAGGTCAGGGAGGAAGTGTTGATATATAGAGCTTTTCTGTAATGCTTCTCCCTTTACTGACTAATCCTCTTCTGGCAATGGGGACGTTTTGGGCACTGGATTGCAAAACAGCTTTCTCCTTATCCTCAGACCGAAGGATGTGGTTTTGGGCAATGTGTTTCGTCCTTCTCTGTGCACTATTCTGGCAGAGATGTGGGTGTCTGGGCTGCCTTCATTTTGGGTAGACACAGACACATTGGCCCTACAACCCACTGAGATGGATTTGCTGGGGCTGGGGAGCTGTCCCCAGCTACAACTGATGTCCCCTGGGCTAGGCTGGGACTGCCAGCCCCTGGAGTGGCTTCCTCAGGGCACAGATCCAGCTGTGTCAGTACTTAACCTCATGTCTAAACCCGCATTGCTACATTTCTGGGGTGGCCACGGTAAAAAAGCAACCCAAACCCAGGAGCATCAGCACCTGTCCTCACCATGCATCTCCCCCAGGATCTAACAAGGTGATCCCATGGGCTGGTTCCACAGGCTCTGGGAGAGTGCTGGAGCATCCCTAGCTCCCAGCACCAGCAACCCTGCCATTTAGGGCAAACACTGGGGAGCCTCAACCCTCACCTTGGCTGGTGAACCAGTCAGCCCCATAGCAAGTGGGTGCATGGTCAGCAGGCATCTGGGACACCTGGCACCCCTGGGCAAAGTCTTTGCTGCCTGTATGTACAATACAGGGCAAGGTGGGGATTTCTGTGAGCATAGTGGTGCTGAGGACAAGACACTCCTGATGAGGTCTGAATGACTCAGGGAGAGATAAGTTGACAAGTGGTGTTCCATGCCTGCAGAGCAGTCCATGCAGCATGAGTAAGAATGTGCAAGAGAAAGAGGCACTGAGGCAGGGTCTGGAGCAGCCAGGGTGCTCAAGATGAAGAGCAGCACTGTGTGAGGTACCCAAGGGGAGAGCTTTGTTCTGAGAGCCAGATGGACAGAACAAGCCCAGCCACAGCACCAGCAGAACCCAGACCAGCATTCACATTGCCAGCACAGGCACCTCCAGCCGTTCCAGTGAGAAGCTAGCCCAGCTCCATAAGTGAAGTTTTAGGGGAAACCAACCTCTTCAGAGCAGGATGCTCAGCCTTCATGCAGGCAAGGAGGCCCAAGTTAGCCTCTACTTGAAGATGCACCAAGAAACCACTACAGTGGTGGTATTGGTGATGGAATACAGTGGCCTTAGCCAGCTGAGCCTCTAGCCCCAGCACCACACTAGCCATGCATCAAGCTCCGGTCTCGACCAGGCCACCAGGAATCAAGTTTTACACCATGCTGGACTCGTCCTGCAGGGAACTATCCCATATAGCCCTTTGAGCAACACCAAATCAGTGCTGCTGCAGCACCAGGCAGACACCTTCCCACCCTCCAAGGCAAGCCAGGCTGCAGTGGGGAAGAAGCCACAAGCTATAGGTAGGTTGTTACTTTTTTTTATTTTATAATAAACTTCTCATTTTTCCCCCAAGGAAGACAAAAAAACCTGTGAGACTACAGAACACCATCAGTGAAGAGTATGTAAAATGTACTCAGGCAATGGGCAAGGCCAGAACGGATCCCCACTCCCACAGGCAGAAGGGGTCCATCCCCAGGAGCCTCCACAGCCTTTGCTCATCTCCCCACCACATTACAGCAAGATCAGCGCTGTCCATGGGAGTTGGCTGAGCAGCAGAGATAGAGCTGGATCAGGCTATTGATCAGCTGAGAGGGCTACACTTTGTTCTCTCCACCCACCAAAGCTGCCAGCAAGGCGGGACAGTGAATTAGATGATGCAGCTGTTTTCTATACATACACATGATGTAAATTAAAAAAACCCAACACAACAAAACAAACAAAAAATCCCCACGATAAACACACCCCCCATATGATTCAATTCAAAGCAAAACAGTCAAGTGGCAGCTCCTTCTGTCAGGCCATCTCACTCTAGGAAGACTTCACACATTCCTTCTCCTGTTCAATAGCTGCAAGAAAAGAGAGGTCCATTAGTCTGGCACTTTTGTTGTGGACACAGCCACTGGAGGAAAAATGCAGAGCATCCACTCAGGCCCTGGCCCCCAGTTTTACGGTTTGATCCCAAGTAGGGTAGATAAACAGATCAAGGCAGAGCGTGATGAGACACACGCAGGTGACACCAAGCTGGGCACCTGCCTTCAGCTCTCCTCAGGAAAGCCATGCCCCAAGGCGACACCTCGGAGCAGCCCGTCGCCCCAGAGGGCCATACTGTGATCCCTCAACTCTCAGTGGTTTTCTCAGTGGTCAGCGCCCACCTGCCCCGAGCTGCCTCTCTCCATCAGACGCGTGAGCGGCGAGATCAGCACCCAGGGACACCCACCCCACCTGCCGTGGTCACCGCGGCCGCGCCCAGGTCCCAGACAACCCTCCGCCCCATGTCTGTACTCACTCTCCTTGGAGGGCAGCGTATTCTTCTCCTCCGTGTTGGTTTTTTTCAGCTTCTTCTTGTCGAACTTCTCCACCTCCGAGAGGTCTGGCTTGTCGCACATTTTGCCTGAGAGATTAAGCCCCCACCACACACCCCGAGGTCAGCCGAGGTCCCCGGGGATACGGATCGGCAGACAAAGGCGTCCCGCCCCGGCTCCCTCCGCGGACAAAACCGCAGGGCGGACAGCACCGATGACCCAGGCACCGTGCCGCTCGGGGCGGTCCCGGACCGGCATTTTCACCCACNCCTGGGAGGCGGCGGGCGCGGCTCCCGCTGCGTGCACACGCGTGCACACCTGCTCACGCACCCGCACTCCGCATACACGGCCCCGCGCGGCTCCGGCCGTACCTACAGCCGCCCTGCGTACTCGCAGATGCATACATCGCACCGTGCACGCTCAGGGCGTGTGCTTGCACAGTCAGAC
>VWZK01007401.1:204828-221543 GCA_013396935.1 Baryphthengus martii
GGGGGTGGGGGAAGCATCCCAATCCCCATGGCAGACTTGCCAACATCCTTCTGCAGGGATCCTGGCGTCATGGTGAGCTGGAATTCGCCGTAGAGAGCCAGGCATAGCAGCTGCACTGCAGCAACTCTCACACCCACCTCCACCTCCTCCTGGCCTGCCAGCCTCTGGGCTGCTCTCCCAGCAAGCCCGAGGAACCACTTTGTGCTTTTTAGCCAGAAGCCTGCCATCTTGGGAGGGAGGCTTGGTGCTCTCCAGCAACAGGTCTTGGCCCGAGGTAGCTCTTTGCAGCAAGGCCTGGGGACACAGGCACCTTCCCACTCCAGCCAGCAGGCCCTGAATTAAAGAATGCCAGTGGTTGGTGTATGCAGAAAACGCAAAGGCTAAGATCTAAGTCCAGGTCCTAACATGCGGTTGCTACTCCGAAAGAAGTCTGGATGGTGAACAGCCTCCAGTCCCGGCCGCTGGGCAGGGCGGGAAGGTAGGGAGGGGCAGGGGGGAGAGGAAGAGACTGTAGCCAAAGCCCCACGCCAGGCTGCTCCCAGAGCAGCTTTGATTTGGTGCTGCAGCCCCAGCCCCCCGACAGAGCTAGCTTTGGAAGGTGCCACACAACCAGGAGTAGCAAGCCTAGGCAAGACTGCCTTCCTAAGCACTCGTCAAACACACCCTGCACAGCTTGCATCACACAGCCCACCCCCAGCTGAGAAAGCGCTCATTTTTTCCTGCACAGCCAAAAGGAAACAAATCCCACCCAGTTTCAAAATAAAAACTGTAAATCCTTTTTTTGCCATTATGCAAACAGTAAGACCAGTATTTCACCGTGTTTACCCTCCATCTGTGTCTGCCGTTCCCCTCTTTCCCTGCGTGTTCTCCACACGCCTCTCCTTTGTGGATGCTGTTGGTCTGCTGTAGCTTTTGTCCTTGGCAAGCGTGAAAGGACCCGGTCCTCGTCTTCCCTGTACACAGCCCCTCGAAGGCACAGGCTGCACCCACCCCAGCCAAGGTGCAGCCCCTGTGCAACGTGTTGCACCCCCTCGATGCTGCAGCACTTTGCAAGTCCCCAGGCTCTTTGTCTAGGCACAAAGCTGCCACACTGGCTGCGCAGGTTGGGGAAGGGGAGCCCCCCCTTTCGCGAGCCAGCCGGCCGCAGGCACTGCCAGGCCCCCACAAAGCACAGCCAGAGCAGCTTTAAAGCCATACCTCTGCATTTCCAGCAGGCAAGGTGTGGGGCTGCTGCTGGGAAGCTTTTAGACCCCATCTTGCACAAAGACTAAGAAAGGCGCTTATATCCCAAGAGCATTTTTCCCTGACAAATTTGCAAAGCCTCCCGTAAACTGCGTGCGTTTTGGCATTTCTGCTTTCAATAATTTATTGAACAAAAGAATGGAGACATCAACAGGCAGTAGGAAAGCAAGAAGAGCCCTGACCCAAAATAGAAAAGAATGCCATATGACATGAGTTTTAAATCTCCCACAGAACAAGGCTGTCAGGGCTCAGATACAGCCTTGCTGATAGCCATTTCCAGGAATGCTTTATTCTCTCCTACAGGAGGGAGGAGGCAGAAGGTTTTCTCCCTCTTACCAGAGCAGTATTTTAGCCTCCAGCCTGTTGACTCTTGCCTCCACCACACCCAGCCAGGACTTAAGCCTCTTTCAGCCACCACTGTCTGCCTGTGAGCCAGTCCCCATAACTCCACAGGGCCACAGATTATTTTTTCCTCCTCGTTTTTAACCCCAGCCTCCGGCCATTCCTTCGAGTCCCAGGACTGTTGTGTTTTACACCACCGCTCCTTCATCCAGAGGATTTTGCTTCGCCCTGCAGTTTAGAGAAGGGTTAACCCTTACTTTCCCATTGCCATCAGCAGCAAGACAAGTTGCTGCTTTCTCTGGATAACAGAAACACTGACTCTAGAAGAGAAATCGTCTGTATACTATTAAGAACAGGGAGAAGCAGGACGAGGGAGCTGCTGGTGATTGTCTAGCTCCAAACAGCAGATGAGTCCAAGCAGAAAGCCCAGCTTTCACAGTAGGTTAAGGCATTAGCTTCAGCTACTCAGGCAGGTGAGCTGGGCTCAGATGCAAGACTTGTGATGGATGCTCCCTTCTGCTGCTGCTCTCGCAGCAGGCAGACACGAGATAGCTACTGACACCAGTATCAGCATCTGCACACCTGCAGCCACTCTGCTTGTGTCTGTGGCACAGCAAGCTACTGTAGCTATGTCCTGCTCTTCCGGCTCTCTCCAACTACAAAACCACAGCAAACTATTCACTTAGGATTTTCTCCTGAGGAAGTCATGACTTGCTTTCTACAGCATTTCTTTAGCTCTGAAGAAAGCCTGAGGAAACACCACACAACTCACCTCCAGAGCACCATGCACTTACTCCTGCATTTCTCCAGGACAGGCAGGAGAATTACCTCCACTACAGCAGGTAGCTTGAGACAGGACAAGTGCCTCACAGTGTGGCTGATGCTGCTGGAGCAAAACCTGCCTGGGCTAAGGGATGAACATCCCTGCATCTCTTCCAAACTTAGACACTGGAAGAATCTGGCTCTCTGCCATTCACACCTCAGGCTGGCTGCTGCCTGGTACTGCATCTATCACTGGGAGAAGAGTGCTTTAATTTACTACTTAGATGTAGTAAAATTAAATCATGCTTGCTCTAATAGCACAATGACTACTTCTAGTCAGTCACAATCTGCTTACAAACTGTTTCAGTAATTAGAAAGTTGAGGTTTGTTTGTTTTTCATTTAGGGAAGGAATTTTGGTAAAGTGTCCAGCCCTTCTGATCTGAAGGTTTTGAGAGAAGAGCAGCTTTACCTCCTTGGGACAGTTCTCATACCTTTGTGTATTACCCATCCTTTTAACAGCTACAGTGCTGTCTTACAGCATTGTAAGCCTGTGCCTACACCAACTCCCAGTTTTTATTAAAGTAACAAAGAAAACAGTATATACACACCAATAGCAATGGTCATCTTGGTACCAATTTTCAGCTGTAAAGCTGATGTTTCTTCTCTAAGGAAGGTGAAGTCTGCTACGTCACCGTGAAAGACCCACATCATGTCCTACCACTGCCCTCTGCTATTTTAGGAAAAAAACCCTACAGGCACAGTTCACTTATTCATTGACCAGTACTGAAATAAGTTTTAACAGATGAATGACAGTAGTGATCCTCAGCAAAAGCCTACCTGAAGCCATGGCTGTGTTCCCTGAAGCAATGTTCAATCTAGACCTGGAAATCTTTAAGGCCAAAAGATCTTTATCTAGACCTGCCATCTCATCCTTCTGACTTCATTTATACTTTCCCACTCTACCCTATTCAATGAGAAAGAATCATGGTTTAGTTAGAAAAAGTGCTTCTCAGGACACAACACTCCTGCCTCTGCTCATCAGCTCTGTGCAAGATACTTAACAGTTCTTTGTCCTTGCTGAATTACTCAGGTTTTCCCCTACCTGAGCATTATGTGAACAGATCTGCTCAGATACATAATCTGACAGCACAAGTTAAAACGGCACTACCACCTCTAACAAGTCTAGGAAATCAGATACAGGCAAAAGCCACTATCCACTAAGTGAAGTAACTTGGTCCCAAGCTTTTTTCTTCCATGCAATGGAAATTTCTTCCTTCCAACAGCCAAGCTGAACCTGTCAGCCTCACCGCAAGAGGGTTGAAGTCAATGATCTTCCGAAGTCCTTTCCAAATAGCCTTACTCCATGATGTAACTTGCATGTGACCCAACACAGAAGATGCACATCACCTCTGTAAGGTTTTTAGAAACATTTATACACAAAGGCCATAGTTTTTAAATAAAAGTTTAATTCCTTCATCAGGTCTTAAGTTTAAACACAAATGCTGCTGAAAATTCTCACACCACTGTTCTGATGTCCCGGTTCTTGACTTCCAGGACATCGGCAGTGCGGCAGCAGGGGCTTCAATACAGGAGGCAGGAATCAGACTCTCTCTAGAGCTCAGTGCAGGATGCAAAGCAAAGAAGCAAGAGACACACTTTCCAGACAAACATCAATTCTTATACAAAAAGAAAAACCCTACACTGTAGTAAAAATGTTAATTTTGCCACAGGACGAGGAGTCCCAGGAAGGGAGAAAAGTCTTCAGTAGAAGGCACAACTAAAGCAGTACTTCCCTAGATCTTAACCAAGTCTTTCAATGAGTTCTGCTTATACCCCAGCACCACACCTCTCAAAGCCATGTTGGTTACTCTAGCAAGTAATTTCAAGCTCCTCCTTTTCCCTTTTTTTCCCTCTTCCTTCAGCTCAAAACCAAATGAAATAGGAGTGCTTATAAAAACCATAACATAAAACGGCTTGGTCTATAACCCTGGAAGAGTCCAGGAGAGACTTAACAGTTTACCTTACAATTGTCTGTTAGTTACCAAGCATTCAAGTTTCAGATGGTACTTATTGCATCTGGGAGCCTCAGCCAGCTTTAGTTTTGGTATTTCTTTCAGGCACTTTGCTGCCTGTCAGGTTGGTGTTAGATCTGCAGCTTTCCCAGCACTGTTATCACCAGTCTCTTCAGCCCACTGCTGTAAGCACTCATTAGCAGCATCAGATTCACTCCAAGGGCTTCTTCAGATTTGGTAGTCCTGCAACCTCCTAGGCTTCTTGGTTTAAGATCTTTTGCAAAGAACAATACTTTCAAGGCAAGGCAGACAAGAGACCAGGACAAGCAAACAGAATGGGTCAGTAACTTACAGGACAATAGGACTGCAGGTAATGAGAGGTTACGAGAGCTGGACACAAAGCTGTTGTGTATTACGTCACCCCAGTGTCCAAACAGGCACTTGCTAAATCCAACAACCAAGCTACTATGGGATAGAGGCTCAGTTTCCTAGTGTACTGGTAAGAAAAGGATCGAGGATTTGCACAGCAAGCCCAAGGTGTAGCTGCAGTACACAACAGCAGGTCTCTAATTGCTAGCAAGGCTAAGAGGAAGCTGTTAAATTGAGCAACGGGGTTTAGCCTACCCTAGAAACTAAAGCACAAAACCACCACGAGTCCTCTAGGCAAGGAGAGGAATGGTTATCTGGGATGCACCTTTAACACTAAGTTAACACAGCAAGGCAGTACTGTACAGACTATGCTCTCACTTTCACCTTCCCCTGTAGCATGCTAAAGGACAATGAATGTCGGCAATAATTAAGACTGGTTCAAGTTTGCAAGCTACACTGATCTCCTTTCATGGTAAGAAGCTGTAGCAGAATCAGCTCCCAGGTATCTCCCAGGGCTTCACCTAGGGTCAAGCTTGGCCAAGATACAAGTCTTCAGGGGTTCCTGATAGGTATAGAGTGGTAAGACACCCAGCAGTCTCTCAGGCTTTTGCTATAGATCCAGATCCATGTGTCCTGTGGAGCTCTACTTCCCAAACAATTTAGGGTGTGCATGCCAGATCGTTTAACCCTGCTCACAAAGAAATCCTCTCCCTCCCCCCAGTCAAAATAATTGTGGCAATTAGCCATGTGTCAGTCCCGCTCTCCACAGATCTGCAGAATTGATACTTGTCAATACTACTGAAGAGCCCCAATGCACAGGGTTGCTGGTGGAGTTGGAGTGTTACAGAGATGAGTTCCCCCCCAAAGCTTCCCAGTGTTGGGATCAGAGCCAGTAAACCTGACTTAAGCAGGAGGAGCTGTGGAGAACTGCACTGGAACAAGCAGCGTCTTCTACTGAACTTTACAACAAGCTGAACAACTTTTGGTTTTTAAAAAAAAGCCATACAAGCAGCAGCTGAAATCTGTTGTTATAAAGGAACATGGCTGAATAGGTAGGAGACAGATTCCCCATTATGAGTCCTCCTGATGGCCTCTGCAAGGATCATTGAGATGTCAATCACCTGGAGGGGAAGAAAGATGCATCAGTGTCACTGAAAGAAGACGTCAAGCCTGGAAGAGTTGGTAAGTTAGGAAGAACTTAACGAAAAGGAAGAACTCACCCACATTTATAATATGCCAGATGCAGACAAATGACTTCTACACATGGTTGGGACTTAATTACATATAATTCTGGAAGATATTCTACATACAGCACTACAAGACTTTCACTGTTGATCTCTGTCAGGGTGACATCATACTGTCACCTTTCTTTGCCAAGACTCCCTGACATCAGTCTGTTTACCCTAGGACTGTCTTACTTGCTTTGCACAGGTTGCAGAGAAGTTAGGGTAGTCTGAATCAAGACCAGATCACTTTCCTCAAGCTGTAAGACTTTACCATCACTGCAGTCTAAGAAAAGATGAAGCCACTGTGCTGCAGTGCAGCTCAGCTCCCAGGGATTTTGCTAGCTCCACCTGGAAGGGTAATCCAGTTAATAGGAGAGAAAAGCAAGTCTGAATAAAACTCTAGCTCTGAACCTTAGCAGCTAAAGCATTTCAATGTATGTAGTCTCAGTAAGTACCACCATGTTCATGGTGTGTTAAGGGAACTAAGTAAAATCCGTATTTAACATGTTCTTTCTTCCAGATAGTTTACTCTTAAGGTTTTTTCTTTCCTTCCTTAAAAGCTGCAGAGCAGACAGAGCATGAGACATGACAAATCCTTTAGTTCTGTATTTCTCAACACTGAACATCAGATGTTAGTATAAAAGAGTGAAGTGTTAAACAAGAGCCCAAAAAACCACTCCACAGCAATCTTTGGCTACGGCTATTTACATCTTGATTACCAGTTCAACTTTTTGCCTACATTAACTGTAGCGTGGAGCTTGGAAAGAAGCAGAAGCAGCAGACATTTTAGATGTGCTCAGTTGCAGGAATATTATCTAGAAGTTAGTGCTGAGAAAAATGCAACCCAGCAGTAGTTCGCAATCACCTTACAAGTTTACGTCCAAAAGCAGCTTAAAATTCTCTGCAGTTCCAACCAGCTGAGCTTCCTTTCCACTGAATCTGCTGCATTTACAGTACTAACTTAGTCTCAGCAGTGGCATTCACTTTCCAGAACTCCAAATGCCCATGTCCTATATATCTGTGCTGTGAAGCTAGTATTTAGGATGCTCTTGGCTGTGTGTACACTATAGTAGTACCTTCTAATGGAAGTTTTTCATGGACCTGTTATGCCTGAATGCTCAGGTAAAGCTGCAACTTCCAGCTGTCCATTAATGCAGGAAATCCTCAAGTTCCTGCCTAGCTCAAGTTGTTGAGCAATTTATTTTTTTATCTTCCAGGACAGTCAGCCTCAGCTTTGGAAACAAAATACCACAGTACTTTTCCTAAATGGAAAGCTGAAGACATCGAATGAGCATCAAGAAACCAGCTTTTATCTTTCATACGGATGGGAAAGTGCTTTTGTTTATCTTTGGCAAGTATGTGCACGCTGTACTGTGGAGCTCTGCCAACTGCTTTTAGTCAAACCAGCAAAACACGTCCGTAGGACAAGACTGCACTCCCTCCTCTCCAGCTCACCTGCACTGCTATGACCAGACATGAATTCAGCATTCACCTCCCCCAGACTAGGCCTACTTGGCTTTGCAGAAGGGAGGGATGCTCTGCTTAAAGAGCTGGCCATGAGGTGATAAGACAGATGAAACCGGCATTACCGACTTTAGAAGTTCCCATCTGCTCCTGCTTCAGTATTACATATCATCAGCACATCACTCCTCCAAAGTGTACAGATATAACTGTTTAAGATGAGCATGATCAGAAGCTCATTTCAGTGTAACTAGTCTATTATCCCACCACAACAGGAATAAAAGAACTAGTCAACACTGCCACTGATTCCAGTACAAATGGAACTGCTCTAAGCACTAGACAGTATTATGGGGTTTTCCCCACCAACAGGGTGACAGACAAGCACTACCACCCCTGAGGAGTGACAGAAGAGAAATTAGATAGTCACCTGGATTTTAGGGCACTGTTTCATCTTGTCTTCCTGGGGTATTGTGTTTGTGACTACAACTGCCTCAAAACAGGCATTGTTGATCCGAGAAATTGCTGGCCCAGAAAAGATCCCATGAGTTAAGATGGCATAAACTTTGGTGGCTCCAGCTGACACAAGCCTACAAAGGGGCAAAAAGAAGGACAATAAATTCTTATCAAGTATTAAACTGATATTAGTGCAAGGTACATGGTAAATACGCTTAGGGGACAGGCTCCCTTTGATTCCCTCATCCATCCCACTATTGATTTGGGAGAAGAAAACAGGTTAATAAGTACCATAAAATCCACCACAGGCAAAGTATACATTAAAAAAAATATTGTTCTTAGCCCTGGGACATTTGAACCAGATCATACTAATCACCTTCCACGATTTTTGCCAACACAAGGTAGTAGAGGTTTAACACTGAGCGTTGCTTGAAAGATAGCAAAGCTTGAACAGCTTACTTCTAGTAGAAAATTAGACGTATGATCTTTGTTTGATGGAACAGACAACACTTAGTTGTACCTAACATTGCCACTGACCGTGACAACAACTCTCTACAACTACCTGAAAGGAGTTTGTAGAGAGGTGGGTGTCTGTCTTCCCACAAATGACAATCAATAGGACATGAAGAAATGGCCTCAAGTTGCACTGGATGTTAGGAAAAAAATCCTCCACTGGAAGTGTTACCAAGCACCATAACAGGCTGCTCAGGGAAGTGGTTGAATCACCATCCCTGGATGTGTTTAAAAGCCATGTAGATATGGTGCTTAGGGACACGGCTTAGCAGTGGCCTAGTGAGACTTAAGTTAATGGTTGGACTTGGTGATCTTGAAGGTCTTTTTCAACCTAAGTTATTCTACAATTCTATGATGGTCTAGTGGAAGACATACTTTCAACGTAAATATTTTGCAAACAGAAAAAAGACACTGTGGTCTTCTAGTTATTCCCATTGTGAAAATTTTAACCAGGCTTTTTACTTATTTAGTGTGACATGAGAGATAATCAAGAAACTGTATGTGACTTTGTGAAACACGACATGCAAATAATCTGATGAACTCATTACACCATGTTCACTAACAAGAGGACTCACTTGTCTGCAGCGTGGCAGATGGTACCACACGTGTCTGCCATATCATCTACCAGAATGGCCACTCTGTCTTTCACGTCCCCCACCAGCACCATGCGATCCACCTCGTTGGCCTTCTTGCGCTCCTTGTGAATGAGGGCAAAGTCTACATTCAGTCGATCTGCGATGGAGGTCACCCTGAACAGAGAACAGTTTCCAAACAACACTTAACTCCACACAACAGCTTCAACTGAATCTTTTAAAACTATTAAGCATCAACTGCCACTGCAGTAAAAGAAGCTGTCACCAGCTCTGTTACTGCTGCCAAGCAATGAAGACATTCTGCCACCTTAGTGCCCCTTCGTGCAATCTCTGATCTAATCTGTCCCAATGACAGCAACTAGATCAAGATAAAACAGTCTTGCAGCCTGACTACTAAATTAATTTACGTTTAAAGCTCAAAATAAACCTTAGTCAGCATGTTTGGCAAACCTGAAGTGATCAGAATGCTTGGGAAGTTGTAGTTTTTATAATGCTACCCTAGAAAGGCTTAAGTTGTGCTACAACAGGTATCTGCTTGCACTCCTGTATGCATGACAACTGAATGCTTAGAAGTACTGGCACAAGGACAGTGGCAGGAGTACACATCCAAGAAATGCAAGTCTACCAGCTTATATTTACTTTGGCTACAGTGATGATAGAGTAACGTTAGTAGAAGGACCTAAACTTTATACATTGATACTGATGAAACTGTTTTAAAAAACATTAAGAGTGAGAAGGAATAAAACACACATGCTTCTAAAACTCTGCACTTGAGATGAGTAGACTCCTAGCCTCTAGATCAGACTCATCATCCGAGAAGCCCTACACAAGACTGTTAAACTGAACTGTTTACTAAAGTATCTAGTTCTGCAGTGCCTCCATAAAATACTGCACCAGCTAAGATTGACACATTTCAGTTTAAGTGGCTTTTGAAGGGGGTCTTTTTCAGGAGCCAGATTA
Source organism: Baryphthengus martii (assembly GCA_013396935.1). Taxonomy (NCBI): domain Eukaryota; kingdom Metazoa; phylum Chordata; class Aves; order Coraciiformes; family Momotidae; genus Baryphthengus; species Baryphthengus martii. The sequence goes on from VWZK01007401.1 coordinate 214,763, forward strand.
TAGCTGTACAACTTGGTGTTTCACATACTGCATTATGCAACAAGATACAGGAGTAGTTGAATACACAAAAGGTCTTGTCCAATAAATGAGCCATAGCTACAGGAAGACACACAGCAACGGACAAAGGCTATCTCTTGGCTGTAACAGACTGACACTTCAAAGTATCTGAATCAGGTCAGCAGGCACCAACATTTTGGTGTGACAATCCTGGATTAAACAGTATGTCTGCATCCCTTTGCTATCCACCTGTAGCCTTTATACAGAAGCATCAAGGAACAGCTTAGTTTCTCCTACGCAGCACCTGAGAACATTCTGAACTGCCCACAAACTGGCATATTGATCTGCAGAAAGATGGGCAACGGTCAAACATCAAAGTAGAAATGTACTATAACATGTGCTGCTGCTTTTTAGAAAGGAACCATCTATCTTTTCTTGCTCTCGGAAGAAGAAGAGTAGCAGAAGGCTAAAGTCCCAGCTAGATATTCAAATCAAGATGAATAAAATAAGAAAATGCCTCAACAGCTTAATATTAAAAAGAAAAACACCTGGATAAAAATGTATCCTTAACCAGCAGTGGTAATCTTGTCTTGGCATAAGGGTATGAGCTATATGATTCCTTCTTTCAACCTGCATTCTCACCCTTCTACAAAAAGTTGTTCTAGTCCAAGGGATGTAGTAATTGCAACAATTGCTACCTATGTAGCTGTGATTCTATGAGTTATTTAATGCTCCATGTAGCTCCAAGATTTCTAAACATTCAGTAAGAAGAGTATCTGACCGCTCTTCACTAGGTGCCACAGCCTGTCTTACAGAAAGCAGGCAGGCAGAAGGAGCATGTGTCTTACAGATAATGTCACAGGCACTCTAAAGAAATTCAAGTAGATACAGAAGCAGCACCTCAAGCTGGCTTTCTGACGGCTTACCTCTTGGCTCCACCAGCATCTGGTGAAACAATGGTGCAGTTCTTCCACTCCGCAATATTTTCTTTGATCCATTTCAGTACAGCAGGCTCAGCATATAAGTTATCAACTGGGATATCAAAAAAACCCTGCAGGAAGACAACAGGAACAGATGTAGCTGAAGGTCACACTCCAAAAACAGCTGGAAGAAGCCTTCTATCTGATCAGGCATGCAGTCAACACCTTTCCACAGCTTTCAGGTTTTCTACTTCCCTTAATGCAAGGGCAGTAGCTTCTGGGATACACAGAATAGTAACTTTAGAAGTCTTTAGAGCCAGAAATAGTTTAGCAGCATAAATTAACACTTCACACCTGACACCTTCACAAGATAGTAGTTCTAGCCTAAAGGGATGCAGAAAACCAGCATCAAACACCCAATTTTCAGAGCAGCTGGCTCCCTGTTTGCAAAGTTAAAGCTCATTACCTACTGTTTGCATCTACAGGAAACCTGTGAAAAAGGCTTGAGTAATATTTGGTTTTAAACCAATGCAACTGGTTTCACAACTTTACACTGACCCAGGAGACTCCTTGAAGTAAATCTCAAAGGTCAGTAAAAGCCAGAAGTTAATCCTGGAAGGGAGTAAAATAGGCAAGAGAGTAGGGGCAGCTACTCCAGAGGAATGCTTCAAGGTATAGAGATAAAAGATCAGAATCACACAGAATCACAGAATGGTAGAGGTTTGAACAGACCTCTGGAAAAAGTCTAGTTCAACCTCCCTGACAAAGCAAGTTCACCTAGAGCAGACTGCCCAGGAACACAGCCAGGCAGACTTCCAAAGTCTTCAGAGAAGACTCTCCACAACCTCTTTGGGCAGCCTGTTCCAGGCATCTGTCACCCTCACAGAAAAGCCTCTCCTTATCTCCTTATCCTTCATCCTTTGATGGATGGACCGGACCACTCAGTGGATGAGGAACTGGCTAGATGGTCTCTCTAAAAAGAGTTGTGATCAGTGTCTCAATGTCCCAAGACTTGTGACAAGTGAAGCCCCTCAGAGATTGGTGCTGGGACCAGTGCTGCTTAACATCTTTGCCAGCAACACGGACCGTGGGATCGAGTGTACCCTCTGCAAGTTTGTACAAGACACCAAGCTGTGTGGTGTGGTCAACACGCTGGAGGGAAGGGATGCCATCCAGAGCAACCTTGACAGGCTGGAGAGGTGGGCCCATCCCAACCTCATGAAGTTCAACAAGGCCAAGCACAAAGTCCTGCACCTGGGGCAGAGCAAGCCCAAGCACAAATACAGGCTGGGTGGTGAATGGATTGAGAGCAGCCCTGCAGAGAAGGACTTGGGGGTGCTGGTTGATGAAGCACTGAACGTGAGCCAGCAACGTGCACTGGCAGCCCAAAAAGCCCCAACCGTATCTTGGGCTGCATCAAAAGATGCGTGGCCAGCAGGTCAAGGGAAGTGATTCTGCCCCTCTATTCTGCTCTTGTGAGACCCCACCTGGAGTACTGTGTCCAGCTCTGGAGCCCCCGACACAAGGACAAGGATCTGTTGGAGAGAGTCCAAAGGAGGCACAAAGATGATTAGAGGGCCTGAGGGATGATCAGATCATCCTCCCCTATGAGGACAAGCTGAAGGAGTTGGGTCTGTTCAAAGGAGTCTAGGGAGTAGAAGGCTCCAGGGAGACCTTATAGTGGCCTTCCAGTAACTGAAGGGTCTCTACAGGAAAGCTGGAGAGGGACTTTTTATAAGGGCATGTGGGGATAGGACAAGGGGCAATGGGTTTAAACTAGAGCAGGGTAGATTCAGATTAGACATCAGGAAGAAGTTCTTTACTCTGAGAGGGGTGAGACACTGGAATGAGTTGCCCAGAGAAGTTGCGGAGCCTCATCCTTGGAAGTGTTTAAGACCAGGCTGGATGGGGCTCTGAGCAACCTGGTCTAGTGGAAGGTGTCCCTGTCCATGGCAGGGGGTTTGTAATTAGATGATCTTTCCAGCAATACAATATTCTCCCCTCTTCCACACCCCTCTCAGTTGCATTGAGTTGGTTTCTGGGTTTCAGAGCATATGCTCAAAGTGGAAAGAAACAAAGACCGGTAATTTAGCACCCTGCTGTCCCTCTTCTCGCTGGTATACACTCTTGCCACTGTTCTTACACAACTCTGGTCATGATTTCAATTGCTCTGAGACTGTTCCGGTCAGTAAACCAGCAAAACCCATGAACAATTTGATTCATCAGCAGTTAGAGAGAACCAAAGCCAATTTACACAGAAGGGTGGCACTGAGTGGGTACAAGTGGGATTACCCATCTTGTCAGCAGCAAGCTATCAGATCACCGGCCCTACTGAACTGAAGCCTCACAAATAGCTGTGTGCACCTGCAGGCCAAGTTAACCTCAGGGCTGCAGTTTTACCGACGACTGTGTCAAACCACTGCTCTCTTCTCCCTGGCAATTCAGGAAATATCAAAAAGCTCTACTCAGCCACAGAACGGTAGGTGTTGGAAGGGGCCTCTGGGGATTATCCAGTCCAACACTGATATTTAAGAACACTCTTGATAAAGCCATTCTCCAGGTCAAATTCCTCCAATGACCACTTAAGAATACACAGTGTGACTGGCACTGAAGTTGCACAGATCCTTTACTAGCCCAACATTCATTTACACAGGATTCAAAATAGGCTTAGTCTGATGAAGAACAACTCTAACTTCATTTACAGATGAACCCGTCTCCCCACCTTCTTATGACCAATTCTACAAGTCCCTTCAGTGTCAAGTTCTCAAGCCCTGATCACTGTCGTGTCCAAAGAAAGTAGATCGCTGCAAAGCCTGCAAGGCTTACTGCTCAGATGGGACCAGGTAAGCACTTCCCTGATTTAGGTCCTACCTGAATCTGAGACGCATGCAGGTCCATGGTGATTATATGATCTGCACCTGCTACAGACAGCATGTTTGCAACCAGCTTGGCAGAGATCGGAGCTCGACTCTAGTACAGGAAAAAAGCAAAACAACAGTGTTTAAGACCAGTTCAACTCCTTCATCAAGATGTCAGTCTTCCACTTCTAGGCAATGATTCAGCAGTTACTAAAAGGAGCGCTCATTAACATTGCATCTTTTCATCAACTGGTGATTATGGCATGGTGTATTTTCAAGAAGAATTAGATCTTTTTGAAAAGATGAATTTGCAAGTCCGATGCCTTGAGATTTAAAGAAATTAAAGTAAGTTTTGTCTCCTCCTCCACATATTCAGCTTCATCTAATTAGCAGTCAGGACTTTCAAGGTGTGCATTCATCTACCCAGCAGAAACCTTTACCAGACCCCTTACCTTGTCCTTTTTGTCCTGCCGAGCATAAGGGAAGCAGGGTATGACAGCTGTGACTCTGCTGGCTGAGGCAATCTTACAGGCATTTATCATGATAAGGAGCTCCATCAGATTGTCATTGATCTCCCCACATCCACTCTGCACAATGTAGACATCCTCCCCGCGTACACTCTCGCCTATTTCCACACTGGGAACAGATGAGGAGAGAAGAGTTGTATCCAAACACACATTAAAACACAGCCAATGACACCTGCCTGCAGAGCAACCTAGGGACTGCATTCCCAAGAGTCTGTGGGTGACAGTACGATATAATCAAGCGTGTTGAGCTGTTGCTTATTTGCTCAGTAACTATTTTACAGCACTCACTGATCAAATTTAATGGTTCAGTCAGTAAGACTAAAAGCACTCAGTGTGTACTCTCCATCTCAACACAAGCTGAGCATGTAAACACCCCAGAACAAGCCTTGCTCCCCCTGAATCAGAAGCGCCACCACCTCAGCTATAAGCAGCAGTGTACAAAGGAAGGATGGATGACGGCCACTCAGCAGAGAAAGAGTCAAACATCTTCCAGCAGCTACGCTGCAGTGGATTATTAGATTTAGAGTCATAACAGCTATTCACTGGCTTGAACAGAGAAGCCCTCAAGCATTTCATTTCAGAAAGGCTTTTGGGGTTAATTTCCTCCTGGATGTAATGCACACTAATCCTTGCTGAGGAAGGGACTGAATAGAAGCCAAAGGTCCTGTTTGCCAGCAGCAAACTGCCAGCTTCAGCTCTTGTGTCAGGACACCTGCACCAGAGACAGAGTTGGAAAGAAAGCAGTAGACTTCGGTTTGATGTTTCATACTGGGCAGTACTGCGTAAGATCTTCTGTAGGAACAGATTAAATACTAAATCCTTTCAACACTGCAGATTAGAGAGGCCTGCCACAGATTTGGAAGTAACCAGAAGTCAGTCTTCGTGGCTTCTTCATTTTCTGATCCTCCTCCCCTCTTCTTCAACATTTTTTGGATGATTGCTAGGTATTTACAGTCTTACTGCTCAACATCCATCCATAAACTACTGTCATCTTTACTGCACGTGACTTAGAGCACACACCAATCTCTCATGAAGCATTTCAGCCAGCATGAGAACTTTCTGCCAGGTAGGTGTCTGAATTAACAGTAGCTAGCACACAAGTGTCATTTCCAACTGTGCTAACAACCTAATACTAAGCTGATTCAAGACATTTATTATACAAAGGTATCAATGAACTATTCTTACAATCTTACTTTTCCTGGTAAGTACCTGCTATATTGGAGTAATCAAGATGTCTATTAGGTCTTAAGGTCACATTACCTGCTGGCATCAGAACCTGTTGTCTACCCAACTGGACGGATAAGAACAGTTAATAAAGAGCAATAAGAACAGCGCAACGGCTGTAGATCAAGGAGACTCATTTTACAACTCTCCTCTACGACTCTTTTTACTACCTCCAAAGTTTTCAGTTACAATCCATTCCCATGCCATAGAAACATAATATTCTATGTTATGTGTACATCCTGGATTCTCCTGCAAAAAACCCCAACTGTCTCCAGAAGAAAGGAATGAGCTGGGGCAGTCATTCAAGGTCCTTTGTATTATACATGCTTAACGTACTTCTCAAGTCAAGCTTTAAGAGATCTGAATAATTTTTAGCCTCTCCTTTCTTTCAGTTTCTTCAAGTAGGATGGCAGCAGATCTATAAAGCACAGGCAGAAAACAGTGAATCTTAGGTTTTGGAGCTCGGGGGGAACATTGACTGCCTGACTACAACTGCATCATGGGCTGCAAGGTCATGTCAACCTCTGATCTTTCCAGAATAATTTCATCAATACCTTTAAGATTTTGATGCTTTTCAGAGTAGTTTAAAGGCACCAGTTACACCCTAAACTCAAAACTGTCAATCCTCCAGTCCTCACAATCTAGACTAAGCATGGAAGGGGCTAATCAATGCAGGTGAAAACCTGGGAGGTGCATTCCCATCAGTTCCTAGCTTTTGAGGTGGTGGTCCAAATGGTGAATTCTGCCGCTCCCACCAATGTCACAGCAGCTGGGTGACACAAACTCTTCCCTCCAGCTGCAAGAAAATTGCACCTCCCAAGACGCAGTGAAAGCAATTAACACCGTCACTGAGAAGCCCAGGATACGGGCACGGCCCGCATGGCAGGCAAGCGCTTCTCAGCAGAAGCCGCTAGAGGCACGGCCGCGGCCGTACAGCCGCCCAGCACATGGCTCCCCGCCACCGGGAGCTCTCCAGGGAGCACAGCAGCCCCGGCCTTGCCCCACGTGAAATCCCACCCTCTCGGGGCTCCACAGCTCACGGGGTGCACGCTGTGCCAGGCCGGTCGTTTCCGCTCCGTCTCACCCAGCACTCGGTAAACGCCGGCCTGGCGCCCAGTTGCACGACCGCTACGCTGCTCCACGCGTCACTCCACAGAAAGGGGCTGCGGGCGGGGAGCTGCTCAGACGGAGCCAGCGGCGCTGCGCGGCGGCCCCTCCTTGGCCGAAGGACACCGGCGGGAGACCCGGGCCGGGT
>VWZK01007401.1:222223-384730 GCA_013396935.1 Baryphthengus martii
CGCCGGGCTGCCGTCCCCTCCGGCACGGCCGTCAGCGCCTCGGGGTGCCGCGGCATCGCAGCCCCGGTCCCGGCCCCATACCGTGCTGCTTAGCCCCGGCCCTATGCGGGGCGGCTGACCCCCAGCCCCACGCCGTGTCTCCACGAGAAACGATGCAGACTTAGGGATGAAAAGCTCTTTAAAGGACCCCGACCAGTCCCGTTTGTTCCTTATCTTTCTACTCAGCATTTTTACTGTGCCTTTCTAAAAAGCCCGGTTAGGTATGTGGATGGAGTCCTCTTGCTGGAGCAGGGGGTGAATATTCATCAGATTCAGGAGGATTGTCAAGGTGATTTTCCAAAGTGAGATTTAGTGTAGGATTATATCGTGTCCTGGACCACGTGTATAGACCCACTGTACGTCCCCAGACCTTTCGTGTCTCTCCGCAGCCCTTGGCATGTGCAACAAACTTCGGAGAGGCAGCACTGGGATTTTTGCCATTTTGCACACAGAGTGTTTGCTTTTTAATGACTTCATAGCTAGCTGGAGAAAACCCTTCCTGTTCATTCTGTATCTAGGGGGCAGGTTTACAGCAAGGGGCACTATTTGACCTGGGTTGGAAGTTTGTGCAGCGACTGCAGTGCGATGAGGCATGCGCAGGTTCCTTGTCTGCTCGTGCCTTGACATGCAATTACCTAGACTGACACAAAAACCTTTGGAAAAAATTCTTATCCTGTGTAAGAACTGTTTTCATATGTGCTAAATAAGGTTAGGTGATGTAAATAAGCTGATATACCTGTCTTGGGCAGACTCCTCCTGTGTCCAATTAAAACTGTGGATGTCCAGCCAGGTCCACCACATCTGCCTACACGAGGGATTTGTTAGAATGTTTTACACAGGAATTCAGACACTGTGCTTTAAATTAGGATGAAATTTAGACATTACTCATTTCTATTTAACTGTCAGCTCCCTTGGGTGTGATGAAAGCAGCAGTGGGTTCCAGCTATTCAGCTCGCTCCAGTGTTGTATCTGGGGTTGCTGTGATTCCTGTGTAGTGTTGCCAGGACGTTGGAGAGGATGGAAATCCCAACAGGAGAATGCGGCTGTGGGGATTAGAGTTCAAAGTGCTTTAAACCATGGTGCCCAGTTGTTGTCTCCAGCTGACAATGACTAGTGAAGTCCAGAGACAGAAGCAATTTTACCCAAACCTATTTTGGGACTACCTACTTGAGGTCTGCTAATTTCCCAGCTCTTGCTTTTGACACTTTAACACCTGAAAGACAGGTCTTCTGTTTTTCTCATATGTATTTGAGGGACTAGTGGTGGCTCAATTTTTATTCCTTTTCTGTCCTTTGTCATGGATAGAGCTGTGGTGACGACTCCTCAGGAGTGGATATAATTTAGATTAGATTAAGGAAGGGAGCAGACTATGGGAGTGCAGTGAGATCAGATGGTCACAAATGCATGTTGTGGCTGAGCAGTGCTGATGAGAGTCACGAAGGCCCTGGAGGAAGTGTGTGCTAGCTGTAATGCTACAGTAAAAAACTCAGGGTGAAGGCAGCATCAGAAGGACAGTTACCGCTGACACTGCTCTGAGAGGGTGCTAAAGGGCAGGCAAATGCAACCTGCCACGCTCAGGCAGCTTGCTCTGGTGGGAGAGGATGGCGAAAACCTGATTGATCTTTATGCACACACACCTGCAAAACAATATTGTCCTTTTTTGAAAATCATATACTTTGCTTTAATTTGCTGGGAGGCAGGGGCTTCAATCTGAAGAGATGCTGATGCTAGATGAGAACAAGGCAGTCTGTGGGTAGATAAACCAGATGGAGAGTGAAATGGGAATTAGATTTGGAAAAAAAATAATTTCCTTTAATTCTCTGTGCTGTGTAACTGAGATGCTTTTTTTTAAAAAAAAAATAAATCTGTGATTCAAAAACATTAGCAAGAACATTTTAGCTGGATCATTTCCTTCGAGAGTATTTACAAAGTGCACAATAGAGTGAGGCCACAGGGACAGCACCTAAAAGATGAGTACCGCAACAGAAGATGCAGGGCTTCATCATTCTCAGGTACCTACCAATGTAACTCCTCCCTGCACAAAAGGATACTTGACTGATCCTATAGCACCTATTGCCAGCACTGTACAAATAACAGTGTGCTGTGAAGAAGTAACTCCTTTCTGATGGGGTGCTGATTGCCTATTAGATAGTACTAAGCATTGACTCTAAAACTGCTGATTAAACTGCCTGCTGTCAATAATATTTGCAGGCTCTGGGGGTTGTTAGAAAATATCTTGGCTTTTCTTTTTTTTAACCCAGCTTTATAAATAGGTGAGTTTTGTCCCATTCAGCGTCATCCTTAGTTAGTTCAGCTTGGCAGATTAAAATAACACGCCTGGAGGCACAGAGAATGACCCAGATCCTAAGTTTGTTTGTTGGGGTTTTTTTTTGTTTTTTTTTTTATGTTGAATCTTTATCAGACTTGGCTTTTATAGTTTCTGGAGGCTTTGGGGCACGTAGAGGGCACACATCAATGCCTTCCTTCCTGGTAAGTAGAGAGCAGTTCATTGTGCCAAGGAAAACATGTCCCCAGAGGGAAGGGGATGTTGGAAATGTCATCTGTAGCTAGTAAACCGTTTGCCTTGCTCAGATTTCTCCTCAGGTCTGGTATTATACATGTGCTGGGCCTTCCTCTGCAGACCCATCAGAGCAGTACTACAGGGCAGCAGAACCATTAGGCCACAGGTGGCAGGTGGCATGCTGTCCTGTCTTGCGAGACAGAAGAGCCAATGCCAGGCAGAGGCCGCAACTTGGCTGAAAAGACACACTGGAGGTTCTTTTCTGACTGCTCAGTCAGTGGCTGTTCAACTTGGCTCATCTGAAAGGGAACGGGCAGGAGTTTGCTAACAGAGGGAGCTTAAAGCATGTTCTGTCTCTCGCCTGCTTTAGTGGCAGGAGGGTGTCCTATGGGCCTCAGGAGGAGCAACTTTGGCCAGCACGGCCCCAGTGCTAGCCGGGAAGGGATGAGTGCTGCTGGAGGCATTCTCCTCCCAGAGCGGAATTAAGCCAAAATGCTCATTAACACCCCGAAACCATGCCAAGTCAAAGAGTTACTTTCAAACCTGCATTTTTGCTGCTTCATGGTTTCCTCCATAGCTTGATACTTAACTGCTGCAGAGTCCAGCAATGCAGTGGAGTCCTTAAGCTGTTCCCTTCCAGTACAGATATGTGTGTTTCTATAGCAACAAAGACAGGGGGTTTTGCTTATGAATAGTGTTAACAAAGCTAAGATTAGCTGCATTTCCATAAAGTTCTTAAAAAAAGACACAAATGCTAGTTTGGATATTAAGATTAATATATTTAATCTTTCTTGTTTGTAAAACAAGACATAAATTTGTGTATATATAATTTATATATTTTTATTTATGTATACTATATACAGACAATAAAAAAAATTTCCTCTGTATTAGACTGAGAGATTTATGGAGGAATGATACAGGCATAACAGGGAGCTTAAAGAAACTCAGTTTCATAATAGGCAATTCACTCAAAAAAGAAAGACATGGCTCCCTGTCGATCTTCAGCGTTACAACAGACTTTGCCCACCACAGACTGAAATCCAAATTGGCTTTTCCATTGTGTATGTGCTACATGGTTTCTGAAAGCAGGACGCTGTCCCCACAGCAGGATCCTCTCTGCAATGCTGACAGCAGTGGCCAAAATCTGGGACAGCCATGGGCCAGGGGAGGTTATTGCACTTGGTAGAGGATGCGCATGTTAAAAGCACTTTGTGCATTTCCATAACTCATATGGAAGAACGAGAGATTTCAAATGTGCATATTTTTAAAAAATAATAGAGATGGGAAGCGATTAATCGTACAGAGATCCCTGATCACCCCCAAGTGCTGGGGCAAGCTGGCTGGGTTTGACAACTGGTCTCATTCCTGGCGCCATGAGACCAATGCCACATTCTCCCTTTCCAGCCAGAGGCGGGTGCGATGGGGAGAGGCGCAGGGACCCTGGCAGGACCCGCTCTCCCTGTGCACGCATGAAGTGCAATGGGTGGCAGGGTAAGGGCAGTGGAATATGTAACCTTGCATTTTTCTCCTCATTGTGTTTTGAAGGGTGAGTGACTGTAATGAAGCACCAATTATGGTTCCGATTGATTAGATCTAGAAGCTAGACTGGGAGGAAGTGAACCTAGAGGTCTGAAGGGAAGCAATTAGGAATCATTTTACCATTCACCTAGAAGTGAAAAAAAAAAAAAAAGCCTCAATTGCAAATAAATAACCATCACACAGTACTAATTAATGCTTTTTATGGCAGTCAGTCCGGTGGAGACAGGAAAAAGCCCCCAATGCCCTGTCAAGTAGGGCAGCTGCTTTGGCCAAAGGCAGTAGCACTGCCTGGATCGGGGGCAAGTCGTGGCTCACAGACAAAGCTGATCTGGGTTTTGTCTCTAACTGGCCTGGTGAAAGGAAATCAGAGAGCGTTTGAGCTGAGCCTTGGAGGCATACACATGATCTCTGGAAAACAGTGTGAAAAAGATCACCTACCAGCTACTAGCCCAGCTTCTGGCTTGCAATGGTCAAAGATCCTTCCTTGCAGGGTCTCTAGCATGAACACAGCCACCCAGCAGAGAAAAGGGAACATAGAAATATAGAATCAAGGGATCGTTTAGGTTGGAAAACACCCTTAAGATCATCAAATCCCACTGTTAACCTAGCACTGCCAAGTCCACTACTAAACCATGTCCCTAAGCGACACATCTACACATCTTTAAAACATGTGCAGGGATGGTGACTCAACCACGTCCCTGGGCAGCCATGCTCAATAACCCTTTCAGTGAATAATTTTTTCCTAATATTCAATCTAAACTTCCCCTGGCACATCTTGGGGGCATTTCCTCTCATCCTATCATGTGTTACTTGGGAGTAGAGACCTGACACCCACTGTGCTACAGCCTCCTTTCAGGCAATTGTAGAGAGCATAACGTCTCCCCTGAGCCTCCTTTTCTACAGGATAAACAAAACCCAGTTCCCTCAGGCACTCCACATAAGACTTGTTCTCTAGAGCCTTCACCAGCTTTATTGTCCTTCTTTGGACATGCTCCAGCTCTTCAATGTCTTCGTTGTAGTTAGGGGCCAAAACTGGATGCAATATTTGAGGTGCAGCCTCAGCAGTGCCAAGTACAGGGGCACTATCACTTCCCTAGTCCTGCTGGCCACACTATTCCTGATACAGGCCAGGATACCATTGGCCTTCCTGGCCACCTGGGCACACTGCTGGCTCATGTTCAGCCAGCTATCAATCAGCATCCCCAGGGCCTTTCCTGCTGGGCAGCTTTTCCGCCACTCTTCCCCAAGCCTGTAACGTTGCCTGGGGTTGTTGTGACTCAAGTGCAGGACCTGGCACTTGGCCTTGTTGAACCTCATACCACTGGCCTTGGCCTATCGATCCAGCCTGTCCAGATCCTTCTGTAGAGCCTCTCTACCTGCAAGCAGATCAACACTCCTGCTCAGCTCGGTGTCACCTGCAAACTTACCGAGGGTGCACTTGATTATTGATAAAGATATTAAAGAGAACAGGCCCAAGTACTGACCCCTGGGCAACACTACTTGTGACTGGCCACCGATCGGATTTAACCTTATTCTCCACCATTCTTTAGGCCCAGCCATCCAGCCAATATTTTATACAGCTAAGAGTACTCTCATCCAAGCCATGAGCAGCCAGTTTCTCAAGAAGAATGCTGTAGGAAATGGTGTCAAAGGTTTTTCTGAAATCTAGGGAAAAACCTCCACAGCCTTTCCCTCATCAGTGGTTGAGGTGGGTCACCTTGTTATAGAAGGAGATCAAGCAGGACCTGCCTTTCATAAACTCATACTGACTGGGTCTGATCACCTGGTTATCCTGCACGTGCTGTGTGATGGCACTCAAAATGATCTGCTCCATAACACCACCGAGGCCAGAGTGACATGCCTGTCATTCCCTGGATCCTCCCTCCTCGCATGCATTAAGCCCTCACCTTTTGCATAGGCAGTACCTGCGTTCAGGACTGGTGCCTAAGGTGTAAGAGTAGAGCCTGCTAGGATGATCTATCTATATCCCAGGATTCTGGCGTCCTACCCGTGCTAAGACTACTTCCCAAGCTTTAGCATGGCAGCAGGGGCTTGCACCCCAGAGATCCTTTCTGCTATAGATTACATTGCATTTGTGGGCCAGGAAGGCCCTGGAGGCAGAAGAGCTGTTTACGTGGCAAGACACTTGTTTGACTCCGGACCGCCCAAGTAAAGCCAGGAGATTTCATCTCAGTTCCTGCTAACTCACTGGCCCACCGCACACTGTGGCAAAAGTCTTTGCAGAAGTGAGGCCCAGAACCACATGAAGCCAAACTAGCGTGGAGACGGCATGACTGCTCCCCAGGTACCGTCACCAACAACCGGCAGGGGAGAGCAAGCAGAATAGCTGCTTGAGACCCCTGAAGAGCTGGTTGCACAGCTTGCAACAGGACATGAATGTACCCTACAAAGCACCACCAACACAACCATCCATTCTGCAGAGATGAAAGAGCATCTTAGCTATTGCAGACCCCATTAGGTGTGGGCTTGTAGCCATGCATCCTCACCAGACCTATGCGATTTGAGAACCACTGGCATATGGCCCAATGCACACTGGCTTGTTGTTTTTTGTAGCTGGCTTACTTATTGATCAACGTCTTTAGGGAGCGTGTGAGCGTGTTCATGACAGTGGCAACCGTGGCTGACTGGTGGGCGAGCTGCTCCACCGTCTGCTGGTGGCTCAGTGTTCTGGCTGTAGACTCCTCCGCAGCCTTCAGGAGGAAGGTATAGTTTCTCACCACTTCCTCCACCTTTGTCAGTAGCTCTTGGCGCTGGGACTCTAAGCGCACGACGTACACCAGCCTCACAAACGTCTCGATGAGGCTGCTTAGCACCTGGAAGCTGGTCGTGATGGCAGAGAGCATGTGGGTAGGACTCTTGTCGACAGCTGCCACGCGGCGGCAGGATGCCCGAAACTCCTTGAACTTGAGGGCGAGCTCTTGTTTGTACTCAGTCAGCTGAGAAATGGAGGGTTTGCAGTCCCGGACACCAGGGCTTATCACACATTGCCTCAGGATAGTCAGGAGCTCATTGGTGTCCAACTGCACTTGCAGAAACCCATTGGGAAAGCTGTAGGCATGGCCTCGAAGGTTGTTGATCTTTGCCAAACTCCCTTCAAAACTGGAGATCCTTAAATCTATTTCCTGGGTCTGACTGTCATTGGGACTGCTGCACGCTGTTGCATCTAGGACCTGAAGAGTCCTGCTCATGACTGGGACCATCTGATTTTCCAGCTTCATTCCTGGGAGTATCTGCATGGGGATGGAATAGGACAGCTCATCCTTCTCGCTCCCATCATCTGCCACATCACACTTCCTGTAGTAGAAACAGTACCGGATGGAGCAGCACTTCTCACCCTCCATGTCTTCATCCTGCAGCTCAGCGGGACTTGGATACATCTCCTCCTGGACAGAGAACACTGCTGAACCCTTCTGGTTCTTTTTCTCCTGTGCTATCTGGACGTAGGAGGGGTCAGCCATGCCAGAGGATTCCTGGGTTTTGCTCTTCAGAACGGGACAAAGGATGCTGGGCTCAGGCTCTTTCTGAGGGCCTTTCTGCTTGTTCGTATAGATGTTCTGGTAAATATCGGAGGACAGGGACATCCTATCAGTCTTATCTATTTCACTGACACTGTAGCGACGTAAGAGCTTCCTGTAGTGTGGAGCACCCATGCACTCCCCCCGGGAAGTGCACGTTGTCAAACAGGACATGCTGTTCTCTGGATCTGACCGGTAGTCTCTAGACTCTAAACTTGTGGATCGCATCCGTTTGCCTTTGGAAGGGCTGCTCATGCTTGTCAATCTAATGGCTTCTGCCTGCTTCTGGTCATCAGTAACTTTATCCCTCCCTTGCCTCTCCAGTTCTGGCATCACCAATTGGTTAGGGGGTGGCCTCACCCCCCTACAAATCCGCTTGCAGTCACAGCTGCGCCTTTGCTCCCTGGACATTCCTGGGACTTTTTGCACAGGACTGCTCCGTAGCTGGCAGCTGCAGCGCCCAGGGGCAGGAGGGTGCAGATACTCCTGTGATGGGAGGTCACTTTTGCTTTTCGGCTTGAGCAGTTCTTCAAGGAATTCCAGCTCATACTGTTTTACCTTCTGCAGCTGGGCCTGCCGCTCGTCCGTCTCTTTCTTCAGCCGTGTTGGAAATGTTGCAGAGAACAGGTTCCTCAACCTGAAGGGAGCTTTTGGAGCTTTGGGTTTAGCTGGGACATCAGCATCTTGTTGGGTCACCTCCAGGACCTTTTCTACTTTTTTGGAAGGCACAGTGCTGATCTGCAGGCTCTCAGATTTGGGCACCAGCTGCGTTGGCCCTTTAGGTTCCTCACTGGCGTTCCTGAAAGTGCTACCAGGTGATGGACAGTGCAGATTGCTACTCTCAGCTTTTAAGCTTTTGGCTGAACTTTCCTGTTGCATTTTATGTCCTTGGTTTGAAGGAGCCGTGTGTTTCTGAAAGATGAGGCTTGTAGCTTCCCCACCTGCCTTCTGACCTGGCTCTCCGCTTGTGGCTTTTCCTGGAGCATCTCTACTCGCTTTTTGCTGGTAACTTTTAGAGGCAAAGGTCTTACTAGGCAACATTTCCTCACCTGATGAGGTGAGGTGGAAAGCTTCAGCCTTACTGCCATGAGCTTCTTTAGGACTTGGAGAAACTTCACAGTGCTGCTGCAGAGAGACTTGCTGCTGCTGCTGCTGACAGTTGCATAATGTCGCTGAAGTTTGCAGACCCCCTTTAAGTTTCAAAGGCTTGCTGCTGGCTGATGCACAGCTGCTGGTACCATTCACTTTCTTGTCTTCATTTGAGGCTGCTACCGTGTGGGGAGATGAGCCTTTTGCATTTGTCACTTGCTGCAGAGCAGCTGAAATGATGGCTGGAGTTACACCACTTTTTTGATCCAGGAGCTTGGAGTTTGGCTGGAGCTCTTTGGGTGTCTTCTCTTGTAAATCCTGTGCCTGCTCCCTGCTTGGGGCTGCTGTGGCATGCAGAGATACCTCAAAGGCAGCTGTTCTGTGGTCTGCACCTTTGCATTCAGAGCCTGGCACAGTAGCCCCCCGGTTCTGCTCATTAAGCTGAGGCGTCAGCACTGGCTGAACAGCCAAGCTGCAGCTCTGCTCAGTGTGCTGCTGCTCCTGTTTGCTCTTGCACTTTGTAAGGTTGGGACTTTGGTGAGAGAAAGCTGGCGTCAGTGAAGGGCTTGGCTCCTGGTGGCTGAGGGGGTAGGGTGAGGTGAGAACAGCCTGGGCCGCACAGTTCTGGATTCGGAAAGGCAAGTCCTTTCTGGCCAGAAGGTTTTCTTTGTTGATGTGTTGAGCAATGAAGTAGGCTGCGTTCTGATGCTGCTTCATAGCTGAGACCATCTCTGAGACATCAGTTAACTCTGAAGAGTTGGTTTCATGGCCAGAATCCAAGGATGACTCAGGAGTGATGGCAGCCAGGACAATAAGACCTGAGGAGGAACACAAAGAAAACCCCACAACGACACTTGCACCACACTGCTACGTGAAGGAGAGTGTAACTCCATGAAGTAGGAAGCTCCCGGGAAGGCAAGACACAGCATATTATCCGAGAAACATCAGTGACTTCCTGCAACTAAGAATTAATGCTTTTAAGAGAGATCACTTGTCAGCACTGAGCTGGCATGCTGGCTCAATTCAACAGGAGCTCTTGGCCCAGGCGAAAGTCCTGGGAAGCTTTCCAGTGTTAACGATAGCAGAGCTACAGGGACTTGTATGGAGCAAGAAGGAAAATTGGACAACAGCTATTCTGCCATAGTGAGTAGGGCAACAAAGGCAAAGGGGACAAAGGACTGTGATGCCAGCAGGCTGGTCCAAGAGACACCCATCTGACAGCAGGGCTACCTTGTGGAGGGCTCACACTGCAAAACCTGAATGGGAACCTGTGAAGACCAAGGACCAAAAGTACCAGCTGAGTGGGGTCACAGCAGGGAGGAACTCATGCTCACAGTATTGCTTTGTTAGTGCCTCACCCCAGCATCATGGCGTGTGGGCCATGGCAGCTACGGGATAATCGAGAGACTCCTCCGTCACTGTCATGGAGAGGAGACCCACCTCAGCTTCTTAGAAATCTGAGCAGCAGTGTGGCTGCTTCTGCTAGAACGCATTGCCACAACTTAGTTTTTACTAGAAGCTGGTCCACCATCAGATATAGGATGGGAGAAAGACTAAAGGGAAGGATGTACCATAGGAAAGAAAGGCTATAGGGAAAAAGTCACCGACACTGAAATACCTGCTGTCTGCTGTGGTGGGGGATGTGGATAATCCTCTGAAGCAGCTAGAGCTTCCAGCGCCTGCAGGGTGGATACCAGGGCATCATCCAGCTCTTGGGCATGGTCTCGGACCGTCCGTGGTTGCACATTGTCTATCAGTGTGACAGGGATCTCATCGTAAAGGATGCTACAGAGGTGCCGGCCCTGCTCCTGGCTCTGGGCAGCTGCCCGGCGCTTGGGGTCGTCCTCGTCTGAGCTGTTGTCTCGGAAGCCAGGAGGGGGGGCGGCAATGGCGGGGAGCAGAGATGTTGTCTCATCTTCTTCTTCATCGCTCCCGGGAGGGGGAAGCGACATCAAGTCCACCATATTGTCCCGGGTGCTGCTGGGCTTGCCTCCCTTGCACGAGGCCAGCCGGCTCTTGATTTTGGCTTGGCAGGACTCGCAGTAGAGGTGCGAGGCGTCGCTCCACAGGTGGGTGTCAATGGTATGTGCCCTGGTCCTGCTTGTGTGTCTATCTTGGTCAAGGCCATCTGGGTCATACTTGTTAGCTGTCCCATTGTAGTCTTGGCCAGAGCTTTTGGAAGTGGGATCAGATTTGGTCCTGGGACGAGTTTCCTCAAAAAAAATCAAGTTTTCATTGATATCAGTCCTGCTCTCTCTTTCCTTCCTCTTCTCTCGCATGTGCAGGTAGCAAAAGCTGATGAGCTCCGAGTCCGAAGCCCTGGTGGCTGGAGCCCCAGCTGCTCCGGCACCAGTGGCAGAGCCACCCACCAACCCGCTCTCTTTCTTTCCCACGTGCTCCGTCGCAGCAGGCCACTGGAGGTTGTGTGCGTTGATGTAATCTAAACCAAAACCACAACAGGCACATTAGCAGCAGCACATGAGAATGGAAAACACCATGGGGAAGCTCCTTCTCACCCTGGAGAAGGATTCTCACGCCCTCTGTCCTCCAGCCATTGGCGTGCCAGACTGCAGTGGAACACAGATATTCCCTGCAGTGCAGCCAGGGTGATCAGCTTTTCTGTAGCCCACCTCTGAGGCAGGAGAACCGTAACTAAAACAACTTTCATAAACACGTGTGTGATGGAGGGGAGCACATGCCCATGTCGGCTTTGTATGCGCAGCTTTGCCTTGGCCTCCCCACCTGAGGGCTTGGGTCTCTCTAGAGGAAAAGGTCAAGCCCTGAGGGATACCACCTGTGTTGACACCAAGAGCAGGAAGGGGTTGCTGACAGTTAAGTCAAGGGACTTTCTGACTTTGAGACATCAATGCCTCCCTGTAATAAGGAAAGAAGGGAAAACTTGGAGTAGGCAAAAGGGAGAGGGACATGCAGAGATTTACGTGGTGGACGTGGAAGATGGCCTGCTCAGAAAAAACCCACATGGTACTGAAGAAGGTGACATGCCTTTTTTTCCCTAAATCAATAAAATCTGGATTCTCATTAACCAAGAGCTGTTGAAAGTGTTTTAGTGAGGCACTTACTTAGGTGTCGCTGGGGTATAGCAATGATGGAGACTAGAAATGCCCAGAGGGTGGCTGGACAAGAGAAGCAGTTGAGCTTCAGCCAGCAAAAGTCCTGAGATACACTGACAGAGAGGCTACCTCCTCGTGTGGCTTGTTCCGTTGTCTCCAAAGTGATTTTGGGCTATAGAGTTTAATTATATAAATTTTATAAAGTTAAATATTATGACATTCATGATAATAAAGTATTGACCCTAAAGCTGTTTTTTTTGTGAGGAATTAGATCAATGACACCATGGACACAGCACAACTGATCAGTGCCCTTTTACAAAGAACTTTTAGACATCAGAAATATTCTGTTCCTCCCTCTCCATCTTTCCACTCGTCTCTTTTCTAGACTAATCAGAGCAAATTCCTTTAACCTTTCGCAACAGGTCTGTTTCCTAAATGCCTCAGCTTTCTTATGCTCTGGGCTGGACTCTATCCAGATCAGGTACCTGGGAAAATGTCTTGTTTCTGTGCCGCATGACAGCAGCAAGGAGAGGAAGCAAGATTTCAGTAGCTTGCTGAAGGCAGAGCTAGGCAGAACCAGAGGAGGGTTGGCCAGCACAGTGGGCATTGAGATGCAGGGATGCAGATGCTGCATCACCAAACCACTACCCATATTGAGAGGGCAACGAGAGCAACCTGGCTACACACATGAATGAGGACCTTCAGCTTCAGTCTGCCTGTTCATGCGCTACATGGCAAGAAGGAATTGTCACATTTTTGTGTAACATTAGCCAGACCAAGTGGTTTTTCCTCAGGAAACTGCTATACGTGGTGCAATTGCCTTTCAGGGAGCCATCTAACACAGCTAGGCTGACTTCAAGTGACAGACATCCCCCTCGTCCCTTGTCCCTCACTGCCCACAACGATGTATTGTTTCTGTCTGGCTGACAGCTATCAGATCAGGCTAGCTTGAAAAGAACCCTCTGCTCCTGCTGTTAAGTATTTCCCTGTGACAGCTTCCCTTTGCTCCCTTGTGTGAGACAAGCAGCTGAAACATTGCTTGAACTTCTGGCCAGTGGTCCAGCCCTTCGGAGGATCTTCAGTCTGCATTACAGCTTGAATTGCCTGTTATTGAATGGGGCAAAACCCATAAAATCCATAATCTAGCTGCCAGACACCCTGGGGGAGAAAGTCCTGATGAAGAGCTGAGGGCAACCAAGGGCACAGAGCTGCTTGGCTGATGATGGTGGCTGGTGGCAGTGGGGAAAAGAAGGGGCAGAGAGGCGAATCACCTGCATTGCTCCAGCACAGCACAACCCTTCGCACGGAGGGCGAGGGTATGGCATACAGACGTGCAGGGAAATGCAGACAGACGGATCTAACTGACAGCATCTGGGCAGAGCGTGCATTTAAAAAATATCTGCAGTTCAGCAGGAGGTTTTAATGGGCCACAGGGAAGATGGATGCGCTCTTCTTCTAGGCAAAAACCAAGAGCTAGGGCTTGATTTTACATTTATGATTCTGGCACTGCCTCCTTGCAGCCTGGAAAGTCAAAGCCTGCACTAACTTGATTCATCCTAGTGGGGCTTTCTTATCATTCCTGCAGACATGTGTTAATGATCAGCAGTCTGCCTAGCTCCTGACAGCTTAGGCTGAAGCTGTAGTGAGACCAGAACTATGAGCATTTGTTTTCTCAATACACACTAAATTCATTCCTTCTGAAGGATGCCTGAGCAGCTGGGCTGAGTGTGCTGGGTCTGCAGGGAAACTATTCCCCTCTGCCGGTCAGAGGGGTTTTCATTGCACCCCTGAGGATAGACCAGTCCATCCAGAGAGAGACTAGCTCTTTGGTATGAAGACCACGCATCCATTACTCCATCGCTGTCCTACCCACACTGTGACTTCCCTTCACACTCACTGCAGTCTCCTGCAGAAACTCCTTTGGTTTCTTGAGACTGTGATGACAAGTGCAAGATCTACAGCCCCTTTTGGCATAGGTTTGGGCCATGTCCCCAAAGCAAAACCCCCCTGAGGAAAAATCCTGGTTATTACCACTGCTGCTAGAGCACAGAAAAGAACCACTTGCGCATGCTGAGGCGTCCACTGAGTGATTAGTAACTATGGGCACCACCAGCCTCCCTCTGAGCCCTTGGGGATGTTCTGGGATGCTCTCTGCTTCCTGCCGCATTCCTCTGACTCCCCACAGCCGTGTGCCCCAATTGTCCCTGTAGTCCACTACGGAGTGTCATGACCCAGGGAAAGACCACTCCGATGACAGCCAGGTAAGTTGGAAACACCCTCCGCTCATAGCACAATGTGACTAAATGTGTTTCTGTAGGGCACTCAGAGCAGAGAGCACAGTGACAGATGTCAATAAGAGGCACAGGTGAAGAAACAAAAGGAAATCATGCACGTATACTTACACCAACATCACTTGCCAGGTCTTTCCCTGGATTCACTGAAGTTGCTGCAGATGTATTCCTGATGCCTCTTGTGAGTGTGTCCTCCCACATGTGCCAAGGCCGTGCCTGGCTACCTTCCTCAGAGGCACGGAGTTCCTTCCCAGGGACCATGCTAGCTCTCAGCACTCCTCCCACCTCCTCCAGGTAATCCCATCTTGAGGAGGCCGTTTTGACACTGCCAGCTAAACTGAAGTCTTGTCACAGCTCTCTGGAGCTGCACCGTGACTCGGGAGATCTGGGGGCAATCTTCCAGAGTCAGCTGGGTTGGTATTTTGCCTATCTCCAGCCACTGATCCTGTATTTTACATTTCCCTATACAAAACATATTTGATGCGAACATCTGCATGGAGTAACAGCATATAGCCCATGGTTTTGAAATCACTCTTGGAGAATCATCAGTCATTCTGAGGGTGACTCACACCTGCAATCCATCCTCAAGAAGCAGTGCATTGGTGCCTGCTGGGACAGAACCTATCTTTAGCTGTTCTGGTCTCCTGCTGTGCGCAGACCAGCCCTCTGCTTCCTGCATCAGACTGGGCACCTGAAAAGCTGAGACACCAAAGTTTCCTTTCTAATTTAGAAAATCAGCAGAGCAGCCATGGTACCTGTGCAACCCAGACCCCTACTGATGAAGGCAGCAGTGTCTAAAGCCAGCAAGAGCACAGTCCCTGTCTGAGAGCATACACTCATGTTGGTCTCTGGAGCTGGGATGCTGGCCAACAAGTGTGTGCTACATCCCTGTGGCAATGCACAAGCTGTTCTGTGAGGACCTAGCATTTAGCTGGCATCATTCAAATGCCTTTTCAAACGTCACCTCCTGGATCTGCTCTAGGTGCTGCCAGAACAACACTTGCAGTGAGTGTTTAGGGCCCAGGCTGACACCACAAGTCAAAAATTATCCAAAATGAGGACTTATCCTTTTCCTCATTTTCTGGTTAAAAAGGAGTCGGCTGGTTCTGCAAGGGGAATGGGAGCAGAGGAGAGATGCCAGTGAAACCCTTCTCCTTTCCAATGCTGCAGAGTCCTGGGCAGAGGGAGGAAGAAGGGGAGGCTGGGAAGGGGCGTGCACAGAAAGCAGAGGCTGAAACATACCTGCCTTGATAATCTGAGGTGGGGGCGGCTCGCTGGGGGCTCTGGAGAATATCATCTTCTTGGAGTCCACCAGGAGACGGCAGTAGCCTGCAATCAGGCAGGCAAAGTTGGTGGCTTCAGGCCACTCCATCAGCAACACCAGTGGCTGGAAAGTAAGAAAGGCAAAGCGCATGAGGGCCACACAGCTCAGCTGGTATGAGATCAGCACTTCAAAGAGGTTGCGCTGGGACCCTGCACTTGTGTAACTGGTGAGCTGGCCGGCACTTTTAGCACCCACACAGGAAAAAAAAGCCAGGTGCATGTCCTTGCTTTAGATTGCCCAACGAATCATTAAGCACAAGAAAGCACCCACTGCAGCTGTACTTCCTGCTGGCTGACTCCCCTGAGGAAGATGAAAGAGGTGGAGCCCCCCAGGGCACAGGCTGTGCATGCTCGGGCCCCCATGCAACAGGCTCTTGATCCTATGTCTGCATGTCAGTGGTGGAAGCCTACCTGCAAGCACCAGTTTAACCATCAGGCCATGGGAAGCAGTCTCTAGCTGCCAGAACCCCTGTTTCATTGCAGGCACCACCTTGCCCTCCCATAAACTAAGACATCTGCTTCCAGCAAGAGGCAGAGAGTGAAAAGCCATTACAGCTCTCCCAGCCACCACTCTGAGCCTGTGGATCTTATTTAAATCTAACCCTCAGAAAATTAAATTTGTGCTTAGGAGCAGATGGAGTCTTCTGTTTTAGGAGAGCATTTATTCGCATGCTAAAGAAGGTCTGTGCTTTAAAGAGAAGAAAAAATCAGACACGATCTGTGCCACATATAACCTCACTGTAGCAGCAGACACTGCAATTCCCTGACTCCTGTCTTGTCCCAAGGAGAAGGTTAGCTAGCCTGGGCAAGCTGTCAGAGTGGGATCCACTCTTACCTGCTCAGTGAGGTCCCATGCACTGCTGGGACACATCTGGGCAAAGCTGCCTGTGACAGCACAGCATGGTCGAGTGGTCCATGAATGGTCTGAGCACCCAGCACTGGTCAAGGTGGACCCGTAAAATGGAAAAAAAAATTGACAGTGCCTTCAATAAAGTTACTGCATGGCAGCTCTAGCCATCATCTACCCCTTGTACAAAGCACTTACACCTAAAGGACCTTTGTACGCAGGTACAGGGCTTATCTGAGACAATTGGGGGATGTTTAACTAGCTCTGTGGCTCAGGCTGCCTGTCCTGCCCACGCTCACTCTCTTGCACCCTGAGTCCTTCAGGACTCAGAACTCATTTATGGCATCCAGCGCAAGCCAAGTCCATTTTAAAAACTATTTAAGCCTATGCAGTGTGAAAAGCACTAAAGCTTTTTTGTTTTTTTTGGTTTATAACCACAGGAGGTTCCTGGTACCCACTGCCCTGCTCTGTGCTCAGCTCAAGCCAATTCTGGAAGACCTGAAAGGAAGACTCAGCCTTACAGTGTATCATGCTCTGGACCACACAATGCAATAAACCTGGGTGTGAAGCCATCAGCCCTGGACCAAGCCATGTGTGATCCCCAAGCTACGTCAGCCTCTGGTAAGGTCTTATTCCTCCTAAGGGCAGGGTAAAGAAGTTCCCTTCTTGGGTGCTGTGTAGGAAGAGAAAGGAAAGGTAATAACCCGATGCAGAAGAGAAAAACCCAACAAGCGATCATGCTCTGCTAAGATGCTCTGCTCCTGCCTGCCTGATAAGGCTCTTTCTGCACCATGGAAAATAAACCTGAGATGACACATCAAAGGGAAAGTATCAAAGGGAAAGCATCAAGATAGAGAGAAAGGAGAAAAGAGATTCTCCACATAGCTCCAAGGAGGCAAGCATACAGCAGTGAGCGGAGGCAATGCCTCTTGGCCCAGGTCCAGTCTTGACATTATGTCAGTTCTGCTCTCGTTATGTTGTATGAAGCATCCTTAAAACAAGTGCCTTCTACATAGGGCTAAGCCTTGCTGGGTTTATCAAGCCATCTGTTGAATAGAGACATTTATGCATTTCCTCCCCTCTTATGCCGCATTTAAGGGTTTGAGTGGTAGTGACAAGAAAGGAAGCAAACGCCAAGGGGAGGGAGGCAATGGCTGATCCACTAGTGGGAGATAAAATGAAGAGGGTAAGGTCGTTTGAGAACTCCCTTTCAAAAGGAAAACTAAGTGGGTAGCTTCCACCATGTGCGAGTCACACGCCAGAGATTCACAGATAGCTCTCGGGGACACCAAGGCTGAGTGGCGCAGAGTCGTGGACCTTCATTGCCTACCTGGCCTCGTGGTGCAGTCCCAGTACTGCAGCTGGGTAATAGTACCTCTGATACCCAGCCCTGTTTCCATCTTTGTTCAGACACCCCTGTTTCAGGATGCTCCCACTTATACAGAGATGGGAGTGTAGGTTCTTGCTGGCAAGAAGCAGTCCTTGGATCGGTCCTCCTTAAGGAAGGCAGGACTGAGACACAATCACCTCGACTGGTTTTCTTGCCTACAAATAAAACACCTGCAACACACCAAGATGCCGCAAACTCCCTTCCACATCTCTGAGCCAGTCCATCCTCCGGGCCAACTTCCAGCAACTGGTGCATGGCACGCTGGAGTTAATTCTCACTCTGCTCTGAAAAAGAGGACTTTTAATACTGATTAGCATTACAGCTTATCAAGGGGTCTTAGAAATGATTACTCTCACATCCTGGTAAGCAAGCAGTATAAGAATGCTCTAATTGTCAAGTGTTCACATATTATTAGGGATTAAAATACTTCAGGGGTAGCTTGACACTGTCCACTCGTGCTGCTGGCAGCACTCCAGCAAGCTCCACATCACCCAGGAGCCTGCACTGCAGGGCCTCTGTGTGCCGCTGATGGATTATTTGCTATTTAAAAAGATAGTGGACATGAGCAAAGATGCACAGTTGGGCTGTGTGTCTCCCCTGGCCTCGGTGGCTTCTTTGCTGCTCCCTAATAGAGGTCTGACTGTAACTCTTTCCCACATGGGGTTACAAGACTGCATCTCTCTTCCACCCTCCTAGGTAATTTTGCTGAGATTGCAGCAGCTCAGTTGCCTTTGACACTTCCACCCTGCTGCCACATCTCCCTGAAAGTGGCAAAGAGATCTGAAAGAGATCTGTGGGGTCAAGAGGCAACGTGATTGCAGCAGCCTTGTTTCCTTGGGCAATCAGTCTACAAAGAAGAGGTGTCAGGGATGGCAGCTAATGGAGATACTATTTTTAAACATCGACAATCTTGGTCACCCTGTGCCACACAAGCAAGTCAAATGAGGTCTCACAGAGACAGCCAGGCGCAGGCAAGCTGAGCAAACATTGACTTTCTGAACAGTTGCATGAAAAATTTCCAACTAGTGTTGCTAAGGTTTTAGATTGTAAATCCAGCGCAGTTTTGCGGGGAGCTGCTCTAAGTATCAACAACACAGGTCTGTGCTTGGGGCTTGCTTGTGATACCCATGTTTTGTGGTGAATGGGATTGATCTCCTTTCCTTTGGAAACACCCTGAAAGAAGCAGCGAGGGCTTGTGTCTGTGGTCAGTATTGGCCTGGTCCCCAAGGGGCTGGGCCTCATTCCTGCCTCCCTCTGCAATTTTTTTAACTCGCTGCTCATTCTTGGAGAGACCTGTCAAATAGGCAGCAACCTGAAAGAGCAAGAATCTTCCTAAGTTTTCTCAACCTGCTGGTGTAGTAAGAACAGAAAGACTTCTGTGAGCAGCCGGAAGGCAGGGAAGGATGCAACAGGAGCAAATCTAGTGTTGTTCCTCTAAAACCTGCTCCCTGCCCTGTTGGCACTGGTTTTTTTTTGAAGTGGCCAGAGAATGCAGTACCTCTTTCTCAGACGTTAATGAGATGGTGTTAACCATCGACGGGGGACAAGTGATTAACTAGGATAACCCTCTGGTTATCTTCCTGTCATGCACCAATGGCGTGTCTCATGCTAACCGACTCATCCTCTTCTGCCTCCTCACTGGCACGTTCTCACTGCGACAGCTGTAGGAACTCATACCTTGGTGGCCCCAAGGCTTCCTTGGCATGCCAGAGAAGAAATGTCTGTCTGACTTTTGTCAGGGCAGCAGCACCTTTAGGATGAATGCTGGTTTTACACAGAAGCAAACTTACTGGGATAATCCTACTGCTCTAAATGTGTTAAACATCAGATTCCCAGTGGGATGCACAGGTAAAGGGTTCATCTCTGACCTGTAATATGCCAACATGAAAAGAATGACATTTTAAAGAGAATGCTTTCTATATCTAAATCCATAATATCAGCCTGAAATTATTGTTTTGATCTTTCACTCATACTAGTTTTCTAGATTTTCTAGTCCTGATGAGAAAAGGACATTTTTTCACTTAAAATTTACTGCTTGGCAATCAGTGTCTCTGGAAATTAAAACAAAATACATTTATACTGGATATGAGTGATGAGTTTTCCATTAGCTTATTAAGGGTGCAGTGCTTTTTCTATTATGCCCTGCCTTTAAATCAAACCTTGATGTCTTTCTGGAAGATATTGTCTTGTGCAGACAAAGGTGAAGGTTTCCTAGGAGAATGTCTGAAGGAAATTTTATGGCCAGGACTATGCTAGAGGATCTTAACAGTCCTCATATTTAAATTAATTTATGACACAATCTACACATGCTATAACCCTTAAGCTTATGTGCATTTCCTTTTAATCTCCCCCTTTATCATATACTTTGGGTCTTACCTGGCTTTCTTTAATGTAGTTCAGTAGAGAGGTTGGGGATGAATTTACATAATTTATGTTCCCTGGTTTACTTGAGGTGCACTGCCAAGTTCATATTTAACGATATAAGCATCCAGGCCTAACAAGACAGCAGTCAATTTTTCACTTGTACATTGACCTTTCCTTCCCTGCCTTTAAGCATTATTAACTCAGCCCTATCAATACCAGGCTGCATGTGATTAGGATGATTATTTCCCATTTGCTGAGCAATGAACCTCCTTTGTTAGTAGCAGACATTCAAGTTTCTGCAGTAGTGTCTCCTTCCTTATAGTTTGTGCAGCCACCACCTCTGCTGGGTGAAAACCCTCCTTGTCCCCTGCATGGTCTCACAAAACATCACAGTGGATGGAGAGGTACCTCTGCAGACTGCAGACTTGTAGGTGTTTCCTTCTCTTCACTTCGATGGCGGTGCTGTGTCCCAGGAAAGGTACAGGTTCAGCCTACACCTTCCTAACACGCTGTAGCTGTCACCTTGGCCAGTATTCATCTCTCCCCAGCTACTTCATACTCTCACCAGAGCCTGCTGGCACTGTTGGCATCCTCCACATTTCCTATTCATTGAAGCAACTTCTCAGAACTCCCAAGGTGCAGCACCATTGGGCTGTGCTCATGCCCACAGCACTGGACACCTAACGTCTCCTTATCTTGTTTTTTGTTTGTTTTATTTTCTTTGAAAATAAATCAAATTTGGCTTTGCAGGCTTAAAAACTCAACCTCTCCACATGTTGCCTGACTCTTGTGTTTCTGGCTTGCTCCTGTGTTTCTGGCTGGCTCCCGTCCTGGGTACTCGTGGGCAGTGCGGTGGGCGGTGCCAGGGTCACACACACGCACGCACAGGTACATGCTTCACTTTACATCCCTCAACAAAGGCTCTGTGAGGGGAGAACTGCATCTGCCTCTCCTACCCCAGGTACTGAGCCAAAGGAAATCTCAATCCTTCCTCTCCCGTGAGATGACAGTATTTCAGAATGGCTTAATGCAAATAAAGATGAATTCAACTGAGGAAAACAGAGCCCTTAAGTCCATCAACACTCCAAAGCCTTGTTCTCCATGCAGGAGAAATCCGATGGGCTTCAGTCACTGCTTTCACGAGCAGGAATAAAGCCAGCCTCATCTGCTCGCATCAGTTTGACAGGGGTCCCCATCACTTTCAGACTACAATTTGGCAAATCCACGTATGGCACCAGCCTCGGCACCCACAGTGCAGCCCTGACATGCTCGGCTGGGGGAAGCGCCACTGGGCTCAGGGCTGGCTGTGGCTACACTGGCATCTGCTGCCACTGGCTGGGGTGGTAAAGGCTCGGAGGCAGCGGGGTCACCATTCCATTGCCAGTGAGAGGGAAGGGTGGCCAGCAGGTGAGACTTGGCTCCTTCTGGAGGAAAGAAGGCTGCACCCTGGCTGCGCACAGTGGCTTTTTATTTCCATGGTAGGCTGCAAGCACACTAGGGGCCCTGGGACACCGACATCAATAGCCAGATTTCAGGCACAGCAGCAGCCAGGGACCTTTCTGAATTAATTTTTTCTTTGTTTTCCTCTGTTTAGTCTTGATCTTGGCTAAAGCAACAGCTGGTTGCAGGCTCTGCTGGGAGACATGAAGTCAATTACCCTGATGCTTTTGATTGAATTGCATTTGGCAGGTTGCCAGATGCTGTGGGCTCATGCCCCGCAGCCTGGTGCAGGGACAAGGTGCAGCCTAGGACAGCTCCTCTGTTAAACTGCAGACTCTTGTCCCAGCTCAGATGATCTGGCTGCCCCTTAAGCATTCCTCTTTCACTCTCGTTCAGAGAGCTTTGGCAGTTTTTTGCCAATGTCAAGACTGTTAATAAAAAGCCCAGTGGCATGTAGCTATGTAAATGAGAAAGGAGAAATGTTCCATTTGAAAAGACATTTCAGTAAGAATAAAACCTTTGCTTCTGGAGGAGCTGTGGAGCCACAGAGCCACACAGGGGTGTGACCTCATGGAGTCATCCAGCTCGATGCCAGGAGCTGGCTGTGATGCGCCCATGGAGCTGAGCAACTCTCCTCATGCCTCCTGCACTGGGGAGCATGAGTGAGTGCAGTGAACAGCAGCCCCTCTGCTTTTTCTGCACCCCATCAGTGTTGTTGGGCTTGCCTGGATGCTGGGCAGGAGATGCTGACACTGTCCTTCCCAGGATGCTGGGAGGTAGAAGAGGACTTTGCAGTCCTGCACTGCGGAGGAGGGAAGATGCATGCCCAGAAGCCCAAATCTGAGCTGGCTCACCATCATTGGCCGCTTGTCCCAGCGCTGCTGGACAACCGCAGGAGGAAGCTCCTGGGAGATGCAGGCCTGTGGGGCCTTGAGGCCACTGAGACAAGCTGCATTTAATGCATAAAGATCACAGGAGACACCATGTGCAAACATCCTGTCCCCAGTGAATCAATGAGCTCCAGAATCCATGCTCAAACATCAGCAAATCTGGAGCACAGGAGGAAGAGTGGAGAAGCAATGGGCCCAGCAGAGGGGACTTTGCCAGGTGGGAACAACCACATGATCCTGCAAAATGCCTACACTGCTACAACACAGCTAGGAAAGCACCATCCTGCCCCAAGTCATGTGCTTTGAATTTTTTCAGCGTTTCCAAACAAACCTGCCCCAGTCCCTCCATGGCTATCAAGGCAAAACCTGCTCCTCCCCTCCCAGCATCCCCCTCATACACTGCAGGGAATAAAAATGTTTCTTGGACTCAGCAGCAGAGGCCTGGAGGCTTTTGATCCTCTGTGCTGAGGTTGCTCAGCTGCTCTGTGATGGGTCCTGCCAGCCTTTGCCCCCACCTTGCCACCCTCGCAGTGGCAAACGGCTAAAGAAAGCAAAGCTGAGGCACCATCCCTGGGTTTGTATCCTAAATGGGCTGTTTTAAACAGAAACTGAAGTCCAGGATGGAAAAGCTCCAAAACAAACCAATTAACTACCCAGTGAATAATTTATAAGGCAAACACCATTTCTTTTCCTCCTGAACTAAATGCAAATGGTTTACAGTCCCCTCAACCCTGCTTGTTACCTGAAAATCTTCCCCATCTTCTTCCTGGCAGGTACATCTGGGCTGCGGTTGCAGGCAAGCAGCGGATGAGTATGTTTGGGCAGCACCTGGCTGGTGCGGTCGATCGGGGTGTACAGATCTCCCAGCTGATGGCTGCTCCATGACCCAATCCCCTTTTTTAACCCTTAGGACAAACTACACCATATCAATAAACCTGGCACTTAAAAATCTGAAATGGCCTTTCTGCACAGATCTTTTCACCGTCCCTGACCATCTGCTGTTTCCACAGTAACCCAGCGAGCAACTACGACCAGCCACTTGCATCCCACGGATTCAGGGTGGCTCGCCCACATCCCTGCCGTTACCTGGGGAATGCACCGGAGCTGCCCCAGCACGAGCATCCCTCAAGGCAGCACCAAGCATCACACATCAGCGTGCAACAGCCCCAGGGAGACGCTCGCACCTGCTCTGCAATCTGCAGGGTCTGACAGGCTTCCAGCGGCAGCAGGGATCGGAGCGCAGGTCCCCAGAGCCGTCAGGACACTATTGCGAACACAACCCTCTAATGATTTACTATTCATGGCAGAAAGAGATTTATTTGCAACCCAGGGCTTTAGCCAGCAATATGTTCCGTGCAATAGAATAATTGCAGAAAGCAGATTAGCGCTGCAAGATAATGATCTTTTTGCCTGCTTTTCTTAGCCTGCCTCATCCATCGCTGTCCTGTGCAGGATTAGCATACGCCTCATTTTGGAGCAGACGTTCTGGCTTTAAAACTCAGCTCTTTGGGTAACGGTTAAAGGGAGACAGATAACAGCAGCCTCTGTGCTGGCAGGGTGCTGTTAAGCCTGCTGAGATTCACAAATGAGGTGCATGCTCTGCTCCAGGCAGGCAGAGGGGCTTTCGGTGGCTGTAGACAGCTGTCTAGAATTTCTCAGAGACACAGCCGCCGTGCATGCGTATGTGCTTGCAGGAAGTTGCACGTGAGCTGCATTTTCTCCAGGAATTGGGAGGCTGGAGAGAGGGGACACAGAAGAAAATCTGCTCCTACAGCAGGAAAGGACTGGTGAAGTTGCTGAGTTAATTACTGCTGCAGAGCATGGCTGAGGGGAGTGGCACTGCAGGATTTGTGGAGGAGCCTCCTGGGAAATACCACCTAATTTACAGCAGATGGATATCAGCATCCAGCACATCTATCGTCCTGTGGCCAATCTCAGCGGCACACTGGACTGCCCTGGGGACGAGGACTGCCCTCTCCCATGCCAGGGAGGGGACAGTGGCACCAGAGGAGTCTGTGCACCTCACCATGAACCTGATGTGCTCCTGGGGCTGAGCAGTGCCACATGGAGCAGAGCTAATATCACACATCTTCTCGGCACAATACTCACAGCCGGTGAGATGGCCATCGAGCTACTTGACAGTGGGAACACGCTGTGCTCTGAGCGCTCACAGTGAGCCAAGAGCAGTCAATCATGGGGGCGTGACCAGCCTATTATTAATGTATTAATATCGCTATTTATATGCACGTTTCCAAGGGGTGTAGGCACCGGGAGAAACCAGAAGGGTTACTTACGGTGCAGACGATATCCTTTGGTTATACCTGCTCCATAAGCAGTAAGGAGAAGACCTAGGGCTATTACACAGCCCAGGCAGCCAAGAGGCCAGGCAAGGAGGGCTTCTACCTGCCCAGGCTGCAGAAGGGGAAGTTTGAGGGTTTTGAAGGGTAGGGACAGGCGTAGCAGGACTTTTCCAGGGCAACAGCTGACCTCAGTGGGATGCAGAAGAGGGAATTTTACAGATATTACAGTTGACCAAATACCCACTGAATTACAAATGCAAAACCCCTGATGAAGCTGTCGGAGGGGACAGTCAAAGCCGAAGGGATGAGGATGAGCGCAGTGGCTCTGGCAGAGGCTGTTAGGGTGTTTCTACAGTTTAGCAGAGCTACTGGACCAGGCACAGCAGCAACAGGCAAACAAACTTGGGGGAGCTGATAAGCATGGTGGGAAGAAGTGCTAAAATCCACTAGGAGAGGAGGCGGCAGAAGAATCCTAAACAAATCCATTATGATTGTATCTGTGAGGCTACAGCTGAAACAGAGAGTGCAAGGAAAGGGCTGCAGCAACGGCTGAGGCTTAGAGACTTTGCATGAGATGAGGAAACATGGAGGAAGCCAGCAAAGCAGATCAGCTTCATCAGCCTCAGGAGTAAAAGGGATGAAGGTGCAGGCAGGAAAACTGACCTACGGCCAAAGGCTTGGAGGGCCCTGTGACCAAAATGTGAAAGGGGCTTTTGAGTCCCTAGGAACCTTCAAGCAGATGCTCCAACATGCACTTGTGTCCTGAACTCCCACAACGGCGAGCACTGAACCCCCAACCACAGCTTCCACACTACCCTCCGCTCCGTGGTGTCTGCTTCTGCAGCACCTGTGCCTACCTTGGCATCCAGGATGCTCGTCTCCACCCGGGCCACCCCCTGGTTCTCCCTGAACAGCTGGATCTTGCTGACCTTGCTGAACTCCGACAGCACTGTAGTGAGGTTGGTCTTCAGGTCGATGACATGGCTGATGCCATGCCGGGGTCCCACCAGAAGCGTGGTGGCTGGCTGCTTCTCATCCTGGTAGCATGAGCACAGGAAGAAAGAGACAGATGGACAGAGGTGAACAAGTGCACCCTGGGGCTGCACAGGCTGCACCTGGCTCTCTCCCTGGAGCCAAGTCTCAATGTTGGCAGCTTGGTCGGGTCCTGGATGGCTTTTGCAGAGCAGCAGGTGAAGCTGGTGCCAGGGACTCTCCTCCCTGAGCCTCTCTGCAGAGCTGGGAATGGTGTGCAGGATGCCAAGGCTATTTAAAAACAAAGCACTGAACTGACTGTCCACATGAAATATTCAGGCCTGCTGGTGTCACTACAGAGAAGTAAGAGCATGTTACAAATGTGCCTGATCTGACATTACCTCTGAGAGAAGGAAGCAGAGGAGGGAGTGAATGCATTTTAGAAAATTCAAAGCCTTGACTGAAAATAGGGATATTTCTTGCTCTAACCTGCCTAGGAAGGATGCTTCAAGCCAGACCTGGAGGAGAAGAGGAGCTAGGCAGACCAGTGCTGAAGAGGATACTTCTTACCAGTTACACACGGTTCAACTTCTAGGCTGGCTCAGTCATCGCTTTGGTGTCAGAGATGAAAAAGGCAGGGCACCTACACCAGAGATGAGTTGCCCAATACTGCACACCCAGGCAGTGCTGGAGGCAAACTCTGACTGCTCAGCCATGCTACTGACCAGACACTACGTGGGTCTACCTTCACTGATTTCCAACAGGCAGTTCTTTGAGTTGTGAGGTGAGGAGCTCCAAGGCATGGTAGAAGAAGAGCAGGTCAAAGGCTGCAAGAGATGGTACCCAGGAGGCAAAGCAAGGGAAGCCAGGGAAGTGCTGAGACCTTGGGTGGGGTAAAGGGAAGGTGACACTTACATGGAGACCTCTGAATGGGAGGTGGAGCGAGAGGGATGGAGAGGTGAGCCAAGCAGCGGGGAGCCTTGGCGGGTCCACTGTTCTCCTGTTTGGCTTGGTGGCTCTCCTCCTGCCATGGAGAAAGTGAGGTGGCTTGGGTGAGGGGTGGAGATGTCTCTGATGGAGATGAAGGAGGACTGGGCCATGGCAGTGACAGCTTCCTGAGAGCTACCTAGCAGCAGTTGGGCTACAACACTGCTGATGGAAATGGGAAGGCCTGCCAGGCTATTCCCTGTGTTGACAATCAAGGAACACAGTGTCCTTTGCCAAGGGGTGGCCCTCCTCCCAGATGGATGGCAGGATACTGCCAGGGTAGGACTAAGCTATTAGCATGTGTCTGAAGCTACTTTGAGTTCATTCAGCAGGTGAAATGGTTGCCCAAAAGGCTAGCAAGAACAGAGCCGACTCTTGACAGGTATCCTCATCTGAAAATCTGACCTACAGTCAGCAGAGGCTCTGAAGGCTGTTCTGGATGGGCTTGGACCCGAGCAGGGCAGAGCAAGAGACCAAGGGAAGTAATTTCTGTGGGAGTCACATCTCCCCTGGCTCTCCCATCCAGCACACACTCAGGACCAGCACCAAGCACCTCCCAGCCCATCCTGAATTACCGTACCAGTCCCACTGTGTTGAAGAGGACCCCAGCAAAGGTAGGCAGTTCATTCAGGATCCTCAGGTACTGTAGCTTTGCCTGGGCCGTGGGGACCTGACAAAACACAACACATGGGTGATCACTACCAGAAGGGGGAAGAAATGCAAAAGGCTGGCACAAACTTGGCAGCTCCCAAGCAGGGCTGCGCAACATGCTGGCAGGCAGCTTGTGGCACAGGCTGTGCTTGGCAGTGAGTCTGGGGTCTTGACTTGGGGTGGAAGAGGTCTCTGCTGTCCTGCAGTTCTGGGCAGATGCGGAGAGGTAACTTAGAGCAGAAGCATAGTCAGGGAGGAACCCAGACACTTGATGTATAACCCCCCTGCCAGAGGAGGTATAATCCTCCTTGAGATGTATAACCCTCCTGGGGGATGTATAACCCACCCTGGGGTGCTCTGATAGCTGCGGGGACCAAGGCAGTGGCCCAGCAGCCTCTTCCAGAGCTTTCCAAGCCCAGAAGCAGAGAATGGTAAACATAAGCTTAACTGATGTGTGCCTTTGAGAGCAAGCTCTCGGCTGATCTCACCCCACTGATCCTCACTGCAGACCCTGAAATCCAGATCAACTCTTGGAAGTGGATTCAGGATCGAGAGAGGCTGCCTGGCTGTCACCCTGAGATTTATCTGCCATCCAAGGGGACTTAAGCAGCAGTAACAGGAGCCCCCAAGAAGCTGGGGACAACAGAATGGCTGGGGCAGAGGGCGTGCTGCCACCGCACCATCCCTGAGCCATGGCCCCATGGATTGGGCTCACCTTGGTGCTGCCAGTCTGGTTCTGGTGGGCTTTGAGCTGCTGAGAAAGTGATTTCCGGAGGCTCTTCTCTTTGATGAGCTGCAGGAGCGAGGGGGGCAGGAAGGGCTCCAGGCCCCACTCCTTCCTGTGGGGAGGGAAGCCTGCCTGAGTTGCCAGGCCAGAGACCCTTCCGATTGGCAGAGAGGGCCAGAAACCAGAGATGCTGCCCGAGAGCATCCTCTTGTCATCAGAGGGAGCTGGAGCCACACCAGCACTTCCTTAGTGTCACAGCTGGAGCAGCGGCAGCCCCCAAGAGGATGGGACCCCATCTGGTGACAAGACACCAGTACAGGCTGGGGAACGCAGAGTTGCCAGGCTCTGAAGCCCAGCCCAGCTCCCACTCAACTTCATGTAAGGTTAGGGACAAATCCCCAAATCTCTTCTGGGGTCCTCCCAGGGTGCCACATCCCCCTTTTCTCGCAGTGCATATTGGACGAGGCCATCCTGCACAGACAGACTCCATATCGATTTAAGATTATCGGGAGCCACAGGAGGGCTGAGTCAGGGCTGCACAGCTTGGTGACAAGCTGACATCACACAGTCACCGTGCCTTCTCCTTGCCAGGCAGAAAATTAGCTCAGGGGCTGCATGTCACTGCTGCCAAGCCTGTGAGCCACCAGCCAGTTCCAGGGGTGCTCCTAGGGCATCTCACACTCAACATCCTGGGACATTTCTGGGAGCTTCCCAGTTATGCAGGAGCGGTGAGCAGGATCACAGGGAGGGGACACAGAGGAGAGCTGCATGATGGTGTGGGGAGAGAGGAAGCAGGACTCACTCCACGTTCTTGAGGGAGATCTTCTGACTGGGGCGAGTGGTTGAGACGGTGATGTAGATGTGGAGGGCAGCCAGCCCCAGCAGCATCTCTGGCTTGGGGTCTGTGCCGAAGCGCTCTCTGATCACATCATTGCGGCTCTGCAGGAAGAAAGCGAGGTGTCCTCGGTCAGAGGGACAAGGCACGTGCCACCTGAGCGATGTCTCCACAGGGCTCATCCTGGGCAGACACGTGGGCTACGAGAACGACCAGCTTCCAGTTCCTAGGGATGAGTCCCCTACCTGGATGTACAGGTACTCAAACGCTGCAGGATCCTGGTGCAGCAGCTCCACTGGGTCCTTGGGGAAGAAGCTCACACGGAAGAGGCATCTCATGCCATGGTAGTGTGTCCTCTGCACAACCTGTGGCAGGAGCAGAGGGGAGCAGTGAGCCCAGGAGCTGGGTATTTGCCTGCAGGGCAGGAGACCTCTCCTCAACCCGTGGGGCAGATTTGATTTCTCTCCTCTATGCACCACCTGACACCTTCACCCCGGGAACAGCCCAGCCTTCCTTGGTGCCACTGCTTTGTCTGAAGGGGTTTATGCCACCAAGACCAACGCTTCCTCCACAATCACCATTTTATCCGTAGTCTCCTGCAGCGCCAGTTTCCTGGCTCTCCCAGGCAGCCCATGGATGTTCATGGATGATGTCTGCAGCTGCCCAGGCTAGAGCAGGGAGCATCTCCACAGGGCTATCAGAGCGGGATGGCTAAAACCCTGGTTGTCTCCCTTGGCCACCCTTTGCACACTTGAGCCTGCAGGACCATGCCAGAGGCAAGGAGAGGCTATGCCACCCCACAGCACAACCCTGGCCAAGCCCCATGCTGGTGGGGGAAGAGCCTCCCTGTGCCTCAGCCACTGTTCATGGCTGTCCTGATACCCTCCCACACCCAGAGGCTTACGTGGGCCAGTGGCTGCTTGTCCTGGAGCAGCAGGAACCGGTGGCTCTGCTCTGGGCTGGAATACTCCAGGACCAGGGCAAAGTGCTCGATGTGCCTCAGGGACAGGCGGTCCTGCAACGTCACTATCACATCCTGCAAACGTCATGGACAGACTTAGGTACAAAGCACTGGCTCCCTCCAAGGGCAAGTGGGAGCTGGCACCCCACTGAAAGTCCCCTCCTCCCTCACACTTGGGGCCACGCCAGTGCAGGATGATGTCCTGCAGTGCTGAGACAGGCCACAGGATGGTACCCAGCCACTTCTGGGTGACATCACAGCAGGAGGTGACCAGCAGCCAGACCCCTAGCACCTTTGGTAACACTGTGGTGTTTCAGAGGGGGGCTGCAGGGAGCTGGCCCCTGGCAGGGGGACTCGCAGGAGCATTCATCCTGTCTGGAGGGCAGGCTCACAGCAAGGAGAAAAGTTAGAAAGAGGAGAAAGACAGCCAAACCCCATCCCTGCTAGCTGCAAAGTGTGCCACTCCTAAAGGCAGAAGGGCCATCTATCTTGCAGCGGCAATTTGCAGGTGGCCAAGCGCCGCTGCGGCGCTTGTGCAAGGAAGCAGGAGACAAGAAAAAATGGATGGGGCAGGCAGGAGGAGAGAAGCGGCACGGTGCTGTGCGGGGAAGTGAAGGGGCCCACCTTCACGGTGGTTCGGCCATCGAACGTGAAGGATTTGATCTGCCCATTCTCCAGGAAAACCTTCAGCACGTTGGGAATGAGGAGGAGAGCTTCTTTCTTCAACATGTCCTGGAACACAGGGCAGGCAACAGGGGAGGCAAGGAGGATGGAGGCACAGAGAGACGGAGGAAGGGTGGGGAGAAAGAATGAGTGTCAGTTATGGCATCCTCTGCTTCTCTGGGTGTTTGTGCTAAGAGGCACATTTCCCTCGAAAACCCAGTGTCTCTGCTGAACCACTGAGAAGCGCAGAGCTGGAGCAATTCAGAGCTGTCTGACAGATTCATCTCTCTAGCTCCCAGCAGCCTCAGTGGGAATGGAGCATCCCACTCTGTCCAGCACATCCCAGAGCCGTGCCCATGTCTGGCAGCTTGTCCTGCTCCCCAGCTGGTGTCCCAGAGGGGAGGTGATGGCTGGGGTGGCTCAGAGCCAATTCCCCTTTCCTGACCCTTAACTCAAGCCTAGCCCACCTCAACATTGCACACACCCTGTGCAGAAAGTGAAGACTGATTTTATTTAGTGAGAAGGGTTTCAATCAGATAATTACTTAACTGATTTTCCTTAAAAATAGAAATTGCTAGAAGTGCTTTACAGGGCTCTTTTTTTTTTGGGTTTTGTTTGTTTGTTTTGTATGCCGCTTAATAGAACCTTTCCGCAATTAAGACATAGTAGCACTGGGCTGGAATGCTACTGAAGCATAACAGCTTCCATTGCCAGGCAGCAGTACCTCAGTCACTCTGCCCCACGCACAGGTGCTCCTGTGAAGCCTTTGGCACCAGGTTGGAAGCCACAGACCTTCCTTAGGGTAGGTGCTGGCATTGCACTGATGTCGCCCTTGGGTGCCCAGGAGGACTCGGGTGGAACTGGGTTTCCAAGGACAGTTTCTGGGGCTTCAGACAGACAGAGAGACAGGGCAGGACCATAGCATGGCCTGCCAGCACTGACCCAATGCCTTGAGGGTGCTCAAGGGCATCTGCCCTGTGGGGCTCCCCAGGCTAGTGGACTGCTCTCACCTGCAGAGCTCAAGTTAGGGGAGAGGAGCCCTGTGGCCCCTGGCCACCTCGCGCCCCACAGCCCCAGGGCAACCTCGAGGGAATGAATCATGAAGGAAGGCAAGGCAGGACTTACTGGGTCTGTCTCGCCGACTGTCACCTGCTCTGAAAATCGGACCTTCGCCGGGTTGGACTTTAGCTTCGCTTTCTTGGCTGCGCTGATGAAAGCAGATTTGGGAGACTGGAAAGACAGCACCAGGTAAATCACCTGCCTGCACTCGGACCCAAGGCACAAGGAAAGCCAGACACAGGGTCCAGAGAAAGCCTCTCCAAAGCCAGCATGATGATGAGGAGTGGGCAGCAAACCATGAAATGGGGGTGGGGTGGAAAGCAAGCCCCCTTCACTGTGGTTATAACAGTACCGCAGGCAGGTACTGAAACAACAGTTCCCCTGGGGCCTCCAAGGACCCCACTTCAGTCTCCCAAAGGGCTCTTAAACCCTATCCTAGCTCACCTGGTGTGTGTGCAGGACTGTGAGGATGATGAAGTCCTTGGCCTTCCTGTGACAAAAAGGAGAAATGAAGGTGGATAGGACCTCCTGGTGGTAGATCTCAATACATGCATTTGGCACATCCCACCCTCTCCAGCCTGATAGCGGCTGGGACCTTCATGGGCTCCTTGGGAGCTCCAAGCTCCTGCTTGGTAATATGGCTGTGGGTGCTCTCCCAGTGCTGCCCACCCTGTGGCCAACCAGGAATGGGTACAGAACTTGCTCCAAGGCACTCCCCCTGCTCAGGCTGAGGATTCCCCTTGCCAGAAGTGACCACCGGTGACATCAGAGCCTGGGGGCGTACATCGACATCCCAAGGCCCTGGTCGGGGCCCAACAGCCCCAAATGAGCCCCTTCCCTGGCAGCAATGAGGGACAAGTGTTGTCCTCACCTGACAAGCTCAATGAATCTCTCTCTGGGGGCTTCACTCACGTCCTCATCATTGATGGCCAAGATCTGGTCTCCTGGCAGGAGTTTATCCTCAGAGGGGCCGCCTGCCGGGAGAGAGGGTCAGGGCCAGCCCAGGCATCCCAAGGCTGTGGGGTTGGGGGAAGCAGGAGGGTCCCAAGCACTCCCAAAGCATTTTCCCATGTACATCGCTGTGGAGGGCACCCCGCAAATGCACTGGTGGGGACAGGAGCCCAGGGAAAGGTCCCACCAGAGGAAGGTGCTGCTGTGTTTCCTAGCACCCTGCAGCCGTGTCCAGGAACTCCCCCACCGCACACCCTACCTGCTGCCACCCCTACCTGCTGCCACTGAGCGCACCACCACCGGCCTCTCACTGCCGGCCACGAAGCCAAATCCGTAGTTGGGGTGGCGCTGGACCGTCACCTGTCGGAGCGTGTCCGAAGGCAGCTGCCCACATTCCATATCATCGCCACAGCGCTCCTCCGGCATCACATGGCTGCACTGCAGAGCGGAGGGGCAGGCTGTAATGCAACCCATCACGGCAGCTCTCCCCGCTCGACCCAAGCCTTCTGCGATCTGGAGGACAACGTCTCTCCACCTGCCTCCTGCATTGCTGCTGGCACCGTGGGTCCCCACAGCTTGCTGGGACAGCCACAGCCCTCCAGTCCTCCCTCGCAGAGTGCTGCTGCTCAGTGCCTGTCCTTGCCACAGTGCCAGCAGCTTGGGCAATAGGATATTCATGGAGGTACCCCCCAAGAGTGAATTGTGCTATCTTTTTCCAGCATCATACTGTCCCACCCCTGCCCAAGCATCTCACTTCATTAGATGGAAGACCTGTGTGGGATAAACTCCTGGCGGTCTGAAACCTGTCATTACCTGAGGGATGCCACTGCTGTGAAGTTTCAAGGAGATGGCAACTCTGGCATGGCAGGAGTGCCACCTCTCTGCCCATTCTGAAGAAGTTTAAGAGCAAACTCAAGGGTTGGCTTTTTCACACTGCATAACATGGCTGAATAGTATCATGGAAACAAGTATAGCCAGTCTAAAAACTGGGATTAAGGCAGGCTCAGCCATGGCTGCTAGTGCTACCACTGAGTCGCCCCCCACCGGCTCCAGGAGTCCTCAAAGCACTGACAGTCAGAAGATAGAAGATCCAGCCCAGAGCAAGGTCATGCCAAACCTGCCCTTGGCATTCCAGAGCAATGACACCTGTGGCTCGGGGCCACTTGGCAGGGCTGTGAGCCTGCTG
Source organism: Baryphthengus martii (assembly GCA_013396935.1). Taxonomy (NCBI): domain Eukaryota; kingdom Metazoa; phylum Chordata; class Aves; order Coraciiformes; family Momotidae; genus Baryphthengus; species Baryphthengus martii. The sequence goes on from VWZK01007401.1 coordinate 255,856, forward strand.
TTGGGGAGCAATCCCAGCACCATTGGATGGCAGTGGAGTACAGCACGGATAGGCAACACGCACTGCCGCAACTAGAGAAACAAAGCGATGAACATGCTGTTATTTCTGTGCTGCTCGCTGCTTTCTCCTGTCCAGACTAGCCTGTTTAAAAAAAAATCCTTCCTGGTCTTTTGGTGCCACATCAATTGTTCTGTCTCTTATCAGTTTAGGATTTGACGCGTCACTCCACTAACACAATCTGTCTGTATTTCTGACACACGTGCCGCACCTTGGCACCTGTTGGCAGAGTGAAGAGGGGTGGCACATGGGGCCGAAAGAGGATAGGAGCTTCTTGCAGCTCTGTGCCAGCACACATGCAGCTTTGGTCTTAAGCCCTTTGCTGCTAGCCCTGTGCTAGCCCTGATCCCCAGGTGATCTGTCTTGGCATCCTTTGGCCCTGTCCCTGGTCCCTTGCATCCCATGGGAGCCAGGAGGGCTCTGAGCACCAAGGACCTCCACCCAGTGTCAGGGACACAGCGCTGGCTGTAGATGAGGTGTGCTCTGTGGCAAGGGAACACCATTACCGCTGGGTCCACCCTGACCCATCCCTGGTGCCCAGCTGGATGGGTACCCACGGCTTTCCCCTCATTCACAGAGCGGCACGTTGCTGGAGAAGCAAAAGAATGAGATCTGGGGAAGGGAACTCTTGAGGAGCAAAAGGGTGCAGGCATCTTCTAGAGCAGGGGAGAGTCCCATTCCCACCAGCAGTCCCAGAGGGGATGAAGCACGTGCAGGCACGGGGTGCAGTGCCAGTTCCATCATCAGGAGAGCACAGCTGCGGGGAAGCACAGGCAAGACTGTCTCTTCTGCGACTGGCTACATGCTGCCTCATGAGCTGCTCTCCTACTCCCATCAGTATTTAAAAGAACAACGGCAATGACAACAAAAATATCACACGATTCCCAATTTTCTCAAATGAATGTTGTCCATTATGCCATTGTCTGCAGCTGAAAAGGGAACTGTGTCTCTGCACACCTGGCATGGCAGGGGAGAATGCCTGCTGTTTGCAGAGATAGACTTGGCTGCCAAGAGAAAGCAAAGCCACCGAGCTGCTGGCTTCCCGGAGGAGATCTGCCCTTTTTGCCCTGCCAAACTGCCCACAGCAACTCCAGCCCATCCATCCAATAAACCTCCACAGCACATGAATGTGAGGATGAACTGCAGGGCTCAAAGCACTGGGATGCCTCAGAGACATGGCTGGGCTCAGCACTATTACTCTGGGGAAACTGAGGCAGGAGTTTGCTCACTGAGTCACAGCCAAGTGGATGACAAGTCTTGGACTACAGCAGCCCAGTTAAAGCTGTTGTGTCCTCAGATCTGTCCTTTTGTGTACATTCCAGGTGTGGGTCTCATCCGTGCTCCTCCTCATGAAGCCCACAGCCGAGCCACAACCCTTTGATGACTGCCCAGGAACAACAGCCTCTGATCAGAAAATGTTGGCAGGGAAATCTTCGCAGATTAAATGGACAAAAGGAAAAGAAAGCACACGTCATTTCAGCCACAACCAGTCTGCTGTCCAGTGTTAAAGGGAAGAGGGGAATAAAGAGCTGTATAGTGACAATAAAACTCCTTTACAAGGCTCTTAAGATGCTCCTCTCCTGATAAGATTTTAATGCTGCAGAAGCATTACCAGGAAAGTAAATAAAAGAGGAGCAGTGTCCTTGTAAGCAGGACTTATCCACTCCTGGAGAAGCAGTCCTGTGCTCAGCAGCAGGTACAACATGTCTTCTCAGGGCTGTGGTTCTGAACGTCCTTCCCGTGGCAGCTCTCTCATGCTGGCCTTGGGGCACAACACGCTCACCGTGGACCAGAGCAACAGGTCGGAGAAAACCAGCAGCAGCAGGTAATGCTCTCCATAAAACTAGTAATTATAGCTCAGCTGCACCCCAGGACACAGGAGCCATCACTTCTCTAAATCTTGTTTTTTGTGTTTCTTTTTCTAATTCCCAGGCACGGGGCTGCAAATCTTTTGGCCTTGCTCTTGCAGCAGGGAACTGGGGCTATTAAACAACCCCTGGAGCTTAGCAGCTCTGTCCAGTCAGCAACACCCAAATCCAAGCCCATCCCAGGCTCAACGGCTGGTGATTCAGGTCACGCTGCTTGGCAAACACCCACCACTGCCCTTGGTGGGCACAGACCAATGCTGATGACAGCCCACCGCAGGGAGCAGATGGCCATTCATGTCCACGCCTGTGTCCCTGCCTGTCTGCTGCCTGTCCCTAGCCCAAGAGGGCACAGCACGTCTCCTTGCGTCCCTGGGGACTACTGTGGCACAAGGTCTTTGGAAAACAGCTGGGTACAAGCTAAAAGGACTCGCCAGGAGAAACCTCCTTGTACCCATCAGTAGCAGGAGCCCACCATGGACGTGCTTCTGTGGGAGGATGTCTGCTCCTCACCCAGCTCTTCATGGTGTCTCGACTGATAAGGCCTGAAGATATCCCCTCTCCTGGGGCTTTGACACTTCTGTGCTCAGAGCTCAGACACTGATCCAGTCACACTCTGCAGCCCAAGGTAAGAGAGACATCAGCTCCATCTCATCACTTTCCATCATGATCTGCTGCCAAGAGATGTGCCTTCAGCTTCCTCCACGCTACAGAGCAGGGCTGAGTCCAGATCCCTCATTCCCTTCCAGACAGATAAAGGCACAGCTATAATTACTCCAAAAGACAATGCGTACATTTTTAATTTCCTACTGCAATAAATCTCTGCTCCCTCTGAGGACTGGTTTTCTGTCTTTGTTTTTAGTACTGACTGACCATCTCTGCTAGTAGGAAAAGCCACCAGAACAAATCAGTAACACCTGCCTGGGAGGAACGATGATCTCCATCTAGCCAGGACAGTCATAGCATTTCCAATCACCTTTAAACAGCACAGCACCAGATGGAAACTATCCGCAACTGAAGAAGCCCTTAAGGCTGAGCCCCAGGACAGAGAGTAGGTATGGAAAGGCCTTTTGTGGAGGGGAACTTTGCACAGATGGCACTGCAGGGGTGGGTGCCAGCTCTCCTCCCTCTTCCTCTGCTGCTGTGAACACTCCAAGAACAAACAGAGCCTGTGGATTCCTGTCTCTCCTACTGCAAAATCGTGCCCAGCTCCTCCATCTGCCAGCCTGCAGTTGGTGAACGGCTTGTGAGGCATGTGGGATCCTGAGCACGTGTAGCAGCAGCGGGAAACACTGGGGACCGGGCCAAGAAGTGTTTTTATCAGAAACATATGGCAGCTCCAGCCTCATATGCTGGAGGTAGAGACATGAGTCTCTGTCTCAGATGGAACCTGTAGGGCTGCCAGGGTGTATGGATACCAATGGTGGGGACAAGAGCAGAGTGGGCAGAGCTGTCGGCACAGGATCCAATGTGATATGCATCTCTGCGTCAGCCCTGCACATCTGTGCCCAGCAAGCATCTGGTCACCTTGGAAGATGTCATTTGGACCATGTTAACATGTCAGTCATCCCCAGCAAGGTCAATCAGATGCTGTATTTCCAGCCCACTGCAAAGCAGTGCAGGCAGAGGCAGCATTTGATGGCCTCGTAATGTCAGCCCTTGCTTTGGCAGCAGTTAACAGCTGGCTGAAGCAAGGATGGCTGGACTGAGGGGTGCCAGTCTGGCTGAGACTGATGTTAAAGGCAGCAGAATGACCCAGGACTTCACAGCTGAAGTCCTTCATGGACTCAGCCTGGAGAATTGCAGCCTGTGTACAGCTCTGCCACACAGCCCAGGATTTTACCCCCTTTGCTCCAGCTAGGATTTTCTGTCATTATTAGGAAGCTATTTAAACTCAGTAGAGCTCTTCAAAGGGGTTAGCAAGGGTTAGCATTACTGCTGATGCTGGGTCTGTCCTGAACTGACAGGCAAACCAGGTATGCTGTTGGTACAGAGGTTGGGTGCCAGATGGCAACCGTTAGAGGGCAAAAATACTCCGTGCTTTCAGCACAGGAACAAGCAGATGGCAAGCAGCATCCCTCAGCATAGCTGGAGTTGAGCTGCTGGAGAAACCAGCCAGTAGCCAAAGGCAGCTGTAAATAATGAAGCATCAGCTGCAGCCTGGCTCTGGACAGCAGCTGCAGCTCTGCGCTGCTCAGCCTGAAGCTTTTTAAATAGTCCTAACCTCTCAGCTAGAGATAAACATAGGCAGAGGGGCAGGGAAGGATGGGGGCCAGGTAGAAATCCCAGGATCTGTGATACCTTTGGGTGTGGCCGATAGGGGTGGCGAGGGGCTCAGCCCTACCCCCAGCAGGGAGTGAACTGGTGCTCAGAGCTGCATCTTGGAGGATGAGAAGGTTCATTGCTGCTTATTAACAGAAATCGCAGTGTGAGCATGGTTAACTGCACCCCAAACTCCAGACATGCTCAGGTCAATAGAAGAAATACCTTTTGTGCAGGGAGAGACTGTCCTGAAACAAGCCCTGTGAGACACAGCCAGAAGCACAACTGACAATCTGAAACCTTGGATGGCACCTTCCACAGGCAAAGTTACACATTCACAAACATCATCTTCATCTAAGGCTTGGCAATGAGAAGAGGAAAAGAGACCTTGATGGGGCCTCTGAAACCAGCCTGACATGGGGCAGGGGGCCAGCACCGCATTAGAACTAGACAGCACCTGTGGAAGGAGGTTTAACATATGGAAAAGGCAGAACTTTGCCACCCAAGAGCTAACTAATCCCTGGAGCTTGCTGCCACAGGATGCCGGGGAGGCTGTAAATTCAACCGGCTTTGGAAAGCAATTTCCAGCTTCTAAAGCCAGAGGTCTCCAAAATTCCCATGCTATTAGCTTGCCAAATCCTGGGAGAATTTACACCAAGACAAGTCTGATGGAGATGAGCCTCTCCCTCAATACACAGCGGGAGAGAGGACCTGAGCCCATCTCTCCAGCACACTGATGTGGCACATACCCACCTGCACGTGTCAGGCCACTGGGATGGGCTCCCTGAAGCACGTGAGAGCGTGGCAGAGGTGGGACCCCACTTGTAGGTGCCTGGTGTGTCACCGAGTGCCCTCAGGAAGCAGCAGGGATCCAGGGCAGGTGCTCAGCAGCGGTGCCGCCAGGCATCAGGTACCTGTGGGAGTGAAGGACGATGAGTGTGAGATGATGGAGACTTCCAGAGTGTCCACTCACATAGCCTGACCGTGCCCACACAAACTGATGACAGGCTGAGGTGCTCTGCAACTTGTCTGAAAGTTCCCCAAAGACAGCAGGTTGCCTCATTTGTGCAGGTTTTCACAGTGTTACAGACACCATTCTCCTATAAATGTGAATTGCTTTTACCTGGGGGTCCCATAATTTTCTCATCCAATTTTCCCTATGATTTTTGGCTATTTAGAAGATTTTTGTTCTACCTAGCTGGAGGAGCATCTTGCTGAAAAGAGGATCAAAGCAAAATCCTTTAGCAACACAGTCAGGTCCAGAAGGCTCGTGCTCCTGCCTCAACCAGAAGCAGAAAGAGGAGTTGTTACTCCAGGACTGCCAGTGAAACCAAGCTGAACTAGAGAGCCTGGGAGAGAGGAGAGGGGCTTGGGATAGGCAGGGTTTCTGTCACAGCACTCCAACAAATCTGCCTGCAACGAGAGAGATGGCAAGAGGAAAGCCCGTCTCCTCTCTAGTGTGTTCTTCATGTGTCCTGAGCATGGGCTACAAAGGCACACCAAGGAACAACTGTTTTACGATATTTTTCTTTCAATTCAGGGTTGCCCAAGTGGCTGGGCACTAATCTAAGGCCTGGGAAAAACTGGTCCAGCCCCTCCTCTACTATCAACAGTCATGGTGACCACAGGCACGTTACCTTGGTCCTCTCCTCTACAGTGCTCCACTGGTGTCAGCGGGCAGGAGCTCCCCACATCCCAGCCAGGGCAGGGCTGGGGAAGATGTTACAGATGTGGAGGGATTTTTATCTCTGCAAGGACTATAGGAATACAGTAAACAGACAGTCAACACTGGGCTAAAATGAGATGAACACATATGAGGATTAATCAGAGATACAGAGAACTGGAATAAAATCTGCAGCACTTTCGTCCCTTTTTTGCATGCTACTTCAACCACCTGATGTGGAGCGACACCAGTTTTCTGCCACAGCCTGGCTGTTTTCTGCCACTCAGTTACTGCTGCTGGTTAGCTCCTGCATTCCCTAATTTTAATCAGGAGATTTTCACGATGTATTAACTTTGCTTCCCGGTGGTACTGGAGACAAGCACTTTCAGCCCTGTGAGGAGAAAGGGGCTTACACCGGGCAATGGGCATCAGCCCCAGGCACTCCTGCCACCCTCACGCTGGCATGGGCAGCTTGAACCTAAACCAAGCCCCTCCTGCAAGAGACTCCAAATGCACACAGTGTGTCTCTAGAGCCTCACGCTCCTCAGGGACAGGCTCTGGCTGCTGCACAGTGGCTCCACTCAGGCGGTGAGGCAGCAAGAGCACGGCTCCCTCCACGCCTGCCCAGGCACAAGGCAACGGACCCCATAGCTGCCCGCCTTGGTCCCAAGGATTTGCAGGAGGAGAAATTTATTGCTGCATATGAAGTCCAGAGGGGAGTTTAATAAATGGAGAAGAGTTATGAATCCTTTACAATCCACTAGTGAGAGGGCACAGTGTGCATCCCCTCCCAGGCAGTAGTGAGGAATATTCAGGAAGGCTGTCAGCCCTGCTCTCACAGCGTCACAAAAAGAAGCTTGAAAATCTAATCAAGCACTTCTCTTTGGGCCCTCATGAATCCCAGGACTTTCACTCTGTATTTGTAGAGAGCAATTTGCTCAGCTGATGATTTTCTGGAGGTTTTGGGGACTACAACCCCCACCCAGCACAGCACAGAGCAGAGCAAGTAAGGGGTTCTGCGGTGGAGGGGATGCCAACAGAGGAAGCAGGACTTCAAGAGCAACAACATCTCCAGCCCAGCTAGCTATGTGACAGACCCTGGGTGCAGAGGGAGCGTCAGTCAAACCCAGGGAACTCACCCAGCACCTCCCAGTGTGATCCAGTGACCCCTGGCTCAGCTCTGCCAGTCTGTCCAGGAGACGAGCTCGCCTTGACACAGAGATGGGAAAACCCTGCATTTCCGGCAGCCCAACATTGACAAGGTCTCCCAAGCCACAACAGAACTGGCCTACAAGCTTCCCCATAAGGCACAGTCCCATAAGGGACTGTCCCACCAAACCCCCAATACTGTCACCAGCCTAAACTAAAGGTACACAGGAACCTAGTTATGGGAGGTGACAAACGCAGCATCACTGGGTCCTCCTCCACTCCTGCCTTTTCTGGACTGCTTTCCATGCTCCGAGGCTCAAAAATGGTCTTGAGCTGATGCCAAATAAAGACAAAACCATTAAAAAAAGAAAAAAGCAAAGGAGCAGGGGGAGCTTTTGAATGTAATGCTTTCAGTCTGGAGCTGCCAGCATTTCTAGCAGAGAAGCTTAATTTATACTTCTTTATAATCTCTTTATAACCTGCCCTGAGCTCTGCTGCTCGTGCCAGTGTGCTCCTGGGGGCACAGGGCAAGGAGGGGACTCTGCAAGCTGCAGTAAGCAGGTCTGCGAGTTCAGTGTGCATTCCAGGTAGACAGATCCATATTTAGAGGCACTCCTGCCCACGCATACTCTTTCTACACATGTGCATACAAACGTTGCAATGAACTAGCAGCAGCCTCGGGAGATGTGTCACTCTGTTTGTTGACAGGAGATGTGCATCTCACCAGCCACGTGCCTCCTCACCCACAAATCATTCGAAGGTGCTTGCCTGCAGAAACGGTGCGCGTGGAGATGTGGAGCTGCTCCTGACACGTGTGCCCCAGGGTGTTCATGGGATGCACATAAGCACGCTTTCCTGTGGGATGCAGGTGCCTGGGGTCCCCTGTGGGATGAAGGTACCCAGGATCCTCATGCAATGTACGCACGCATGGCTCCCAGTGGGATGCCGGCATGGTTTCCCACGGGGTGTGTGCATATATGGTTCCTCATGAGACACAGGCACCTGGGGTCCCTGTGGGATGCAGGCACACACAGTCCTCCGTGGGACATAGGCAGGGGTGCTGGCAACACCCAAAGGACCTCCCTTCCACCAAGCCAAATACCACCCAAGAGCTACCACTTGCCCACGGCACAAATCTCTGTCACCCACCAGGCTGCCTGCTCACTGGCACCCAGCCCCTGTGCTCTGCCAGCACTCCCAGGAAGCAGCCCAGGCCACACTCGCCCGTCTGTGGCAGAAGAAGGAGCGCTGACGCCAGCGCAGCCTTTTGGTCCCCAGCGTACCAGATGGGACCAAATTACCAGCAAGAGCAAGGTCACCCACGTGCTGTGTGCGTGCTCCTGCTGCTCGCAGCTTGCTCCGCTTGTGCCAGCAGGTGCTGCCCTGTGAGGCCATCGTGCTCTGAGCGCACCAAGGTGTTTGAAAAGCATTGGTAATGTAGAAAAACACCGTGATGGGCTTCTAAACCAGATGACGTCGTTTATAAATTACCAACATCATGAGTTTGCCTGCCCTGTCAGATGAGGAGGAGCGACAGTTCACGCTGCTGCTGGCAGCTGAGCAGTGACCACCTCAAAACAGAACCAACATGCCAGCCACGTCCTGTGCACAGCTCCCAGTGGAAATGCTGGTGTGGTGGCTGCTGCTGAAGGCACGGTAACGCCGGCAGGCATCGACACACCAAGCTTCACAGCGGCAGACCTCAAAACTCCTGCTGCATAAGAATCTGATGATTTTCTGAGTTCCTGATGTAGTAATTATCTTGATCAGCCCATGCAAATCAGTTTCTATTTGAAACCAGCCTTATTTAACAGGATCTGCTCAGTATTTGCCTCCTGAAGTTTTCACACAGATCAATCTTCCCCGTTTGTGTTAAAGGTGGCTGGGGCAGGGAATGGATTCACTTGCCCTGGCACGGAAGCCAGCTTGGTGCTTGCCGGCAGTTTCTCAGCTTCATTTCTCACATGCAAGTTAACATCATTTCCAGAAACAAAAGGGCTTAGGTTCTGAAAACTCATCTCCTCTGGCAACCGATTATGTCATTAGATCATTCCAGTCATTTAGAGGAGCATTTGGACAACCAAATTTACAGAATTTAGCCCTTGGTGTCAACGGGTTCAGAAGGAGAGCCCCTCCACCATGGCCTATTTTGAATATGCAAATCAACTGTGCACAAGGAGATTAATTTTGTAAAGTGCAAGCTGAAAAAACAATGCCAGTCCTCACCCATTTCTGGCTGATATTTTATTTTATAGGCTATTCATTTGCCCCAGCAACCCCAGCAGCAGTAACAACTGCTTCTTCACCCTCCTGTAACTCATTGCGAGCACCTTTCCTGGGAGCCAAACCAGGGATTCCTGATGTCTTGGCAGGATTTAACTCTCCTCCTGGGAGCATGCTCATTCTCTGTCTGGCAGTTAAAGAGCCCTCTGGGCAGGGGTTTCCCTGACAGCTGTGTCCTGGAGGAAGCTGACCTCATTAGCAGTGGTGAAGGTGTTACAACAGCAACCTGCCCTGAGCTGTTTGATGCTGCATCCCCAGCACTGATTCTTGGAGCCCTAAGACAGCACTGTGTCTTCCAGCATTGACTGATAATCCCATATGGACAGGTAACCTCCAAACCTCATCCCTCCACCCTAATCTTTCCATAGATGCAGAAGCCTGAACCCTCTTCCAACTGTTGGAACAGGATCCCCCTGAACTCTTTAGAGAACCTGGGCTGGAGCCAAAACCAACCCATGCAGATCGAGTTTGCGCTGCACAGACCTTGCCCAGCTCCATGAACACTGGACCAGATGTTTGGCCATGCTGTATCCCAAGATGTGCACAAGCCCACCAGTAAGTGAAAACTCTGGGGATGCACACAGGTCTGCTCCAAGGCAGAGAGAAGGGGGATGTCCAGGAGGGTGTTTCAGCCCTGCAGAGAAAAGGAGAGAGCTGCAGGGAGGGAGCTGAGCAGCAGCGCAAGAAGCTGCCTCTGGGAAGGGAGCATGTGCTTGAAGCCCTGGGAGGCCACAACCACCATGTCTCTCCCCACCAACCACACTACTCTTCTATTTTTTTTTTTCCTTCTCCTTTATCCAATTTATCTTTTTGACATGTTCAATGATGTTCCTGCAGACTGAAAACAATAGAGACAGAGTTTCAGCCAAGGCAATTTCAGAGCTGAATCAAAGCTAAAATAATCTAGGCACAGAGCAGCTGAGCAAAGACAACTTAGTGAGGGGGAACAGAACAGCACAGGTACCTTGGTTCCTCTCCGCGGCTCCAATTGCCTGCTGGCTGTCACAGAGAACAGCGAGACCCTCCCGGGAAGGTCAGTGTGTCTCGATCTCCCCTGCTTACCTACCATCCCCTTCTGACCCTGGCAGCATCGTTTCCCCATCCCAGTGAAAAGCCAGCCCTTGCAGCTGCAGCTGAGTAAGTACCTGCCTGCCTGGCACACTGGCTCCACACTCTGCATAGCAAGCACCAGCTTTTGCTTTCCTGACCCTACAGCCCTGCAGAGCAACTCAAATCTTCCAGGCAGATATATATATATTTTTTATTTTTTTTCTCTACAGATGCTATTCTGCTGCTGGGAGGGATGAACGGACAGAGAGACAGGTGAGGAGAGGTGGATGATGAGCTGATCTCTGCAAATACCATATCTGGACTCTTAACAAGGAACAAGACACAATTCTCAGTATGAGCCTGGAAACACATGGTGCTTCCCAGCCCCACCACGTCTCCATCACTCAGCCACTGTCCCACGAAAGAGCAGCCACGGCTGCACCTCAGCACCCACCCCAAATGCATTTCACAGCCAGGACAGCAAAAGCCAGGCAGCTCCTGAGACACAGACAGGCTGTGTGTGCCAAAAGGCAGCCAGGCAAAACAGGGGTTGATGCTCTGCAGGATGAGCTATGCGTGGCTGACACATTGCTTGGTCTCTCGCAGACCTCCTGAAAGCAGCTGTCAGAGCCTGTCTTGTTCCAGCTCCCTGACTCTCCAGATATGCTGATAATTCTGCTTCGCCGTGCATGTTCCTGGTTTGCTTCTCCATGAGAGTAAGAGGCTTTGAGTACTGGGAGCCTCACTGCTCTTCCAGAGCAGTAAGACCACTCTGGAGAGCAGAAAAAGGGAAGGCATGGGACCTCAAGCATCCCCCTGGGGTGCACTTTATGCCCCAGAGCTCCTGCCAGGGGGACAGGATGCTGCTCACATCTTGGATGAAGTCCAGGGAGCTCGGGAAGGTAGCAATATGTCCTTCTGCTCCTGTGTTTTACACATGAAACACCACGTCCAGCTCTCCCTGAAGCTGTGGGACTGGGCAGGAGCTGTCTCAAGTGCCTTCTCTGTGTGAGCCTCTTGTAAGCATCTCTAGCCCCTTCCTTACTAAAGCGGTTCCCTGAGCCTGGCAGGGCTCAGTGGCTATGCCAGTCCTAAGGAGTTGATGCCATCCCCACCCGTTCTCCAGCCAGGACATCATGAGCACCATATGGTGCAGCAGCCATGGCTCACCCAAGTGGGTGCAAATCCCCTCACTGGGGCTGGATGGGCACGAGCTCCATAGCAGGGCAGGGCAATGTTTGGCTCCTGACAGAGCCCTGAATCTTTTAAGGGAGGTGCTTGGCATCACCTCCTCAGACCAGGGGGACACTAGACACCCCACCTCTCCACCACCTGTCCCCCCTGCCCCTAGGCAGCTCCATCTCTCTGAAGGATACAGGCCAGTGCTGATTAGCATGGGGATGAGCATCATACTGATGACATGTAAATAAAACCACAACCCTTCTCACTCCCTAAACACTGAGGGAAAGAGCTACCCACACTGCCTGTTTACAATAAACACTGTAGTGCGGAAGAGTGCCAAAGAGTGACAGCTCTGAATATGGCACGTCAGCTCCGGCTGTCCCGGAAGGACCTGTCAAACTGTCACACAGCATTAACTGCAACACATCACTGCATGGTGCCCTGCAACCCGCCCCACCACAGGGCTGCGGCACTCCTGCTGTGCTGCAGCCCCCAGAGCCCCTGGCGTGTGGGAGTCCTGCCTCCCCTCCGTTACCTCTCTGAGCAGCCCCTCAGCCAAGGGATACCAGCCACCACTTTTGTTACCTGGCTTCTCGCACCTCTTCTCCCGCACCAGAATGCCCACGGTCTGCTGCCAACGGGATCAGGCTGAAACAACCAACTGGCTGCCGCTCAAGCACCTAGAGCTGGGGCTGGCACAGCGGGCAGAGGGCTGGGATTGTGGATACAGCAGGGGAAGTGACGTGGGTCCCGTGTGACAGTCCTGGGCCACCTCACACCCACACTACAATAGCCCTCCAGGAACACGTTCCCGCTGAGGAAGCTGGTGGTGGCAGGGTGAGCTGAGCATGGGGCAAGATGCCTCCCCACGCCAGCCCCAGTGGGGCTGCCCAAGTCCTCTGGGATGCAGCCCCATCCCTTCCCCTGCCACACACTATCTGTCTGTGCCTCCGAGCTGCTGCAGGGTGAAATCAACAGATCTGCCTATTGTGCTGCTATTTTGCTTTCACCAAGGGGGATTAAACCAAAGCCATTTTGCAGCAGGTTGAACCTGTTGCCAGACAGCGGCCAAGCCTCGGAGGAGAGGTGGCACAGTCTGGCATGGCAGTGGCAGCTCCCTAAACCACCATGCCTGTTCACATCAACCACATTAGCATCTGCAAAGCATCACAGGATCTATGCTGCTCATCAGCTGCAAGCAAAACCATTGCCCATGTTCTCCACAGCTGTCACTTTGGCACTTTTGGTGAATGACAATTCATAGCCTCTGGCGAGAACAGATGAGATGACTTTGTCTGTCCTAAGTCACAAGGAGCGGGAGGGAGAGCTGAAGCTTGGTGTTAGGAGCTCGCTGCCCCTTTCTCTGCCTGCTCAGATTGATGCTTTGAGGCAGTGACTGGCTCTGGGCAGCTGTGAGGCTGGGGTTAAGCATCACTGTCTTTGGACATCAGCTGTGGATTTCCAGTGGATAACAAGGGGCAGCTGCAGTCCTGTGAGGCCGGGCCAGGAACGCCTCTCCCTGACATTAATTTGGCCGAGAGCATCAAAATCACCTCCCAGAGACAAGGACAAGGAGCCACCAGCCCCCGCCACCTCCTCAGTGAGCTCTAGGCACAGCTTCTCCCATTTCCTACTTCACTGTCCAGATTAAAATCCTTCTGCTAGCCTATAAAAAAGGTAATCAAAATTATAACAATCAAACACTCTCAGCAGATGAGCCAATTGGTCCTTAATACCTCCTGGCTACCAACAGCTTGTCACAGGGAGACAGGAGCTACCATCTCTGTCCTAGGGCTAGGATGGACATCCATTTGGGAAAGCTGGGGGTCTCCTAGGGCAAGGAGTGGGAAGAGATGGGTTAGGAGTTAGGCTCCAGCCCCAGGGTTCAGTGATGACTGCAGCAATGGCCAAGCCCTCACAGGAGGGGATTGTTTCTCATAATAGCCCTACATATTGAAGCATGAATGATGGAAGGCTACCAGGACAGATGGAAGGAAGGCCATCAACCCAAAGTGCACCCCGGGAGATGGTCAGTCACAGCACTCCAAACTCTTCCAGCTCAGAAAGCCACCCACTGGGCAGAGGTGCCCTAGGAGGGAGGTGTATGCAAGACCTCCAGAGAGAGGAGCTGGGCTCCAGGGCCACCAGGGAACAGACCTGCTAAATTCATACAAATCAGCCTGTCCCTTTGACTGTTAACTAGGCATGAAAAAGGGCTCTCTGCAAGCATGGGAAGGGCTTGCAATGACATTGGAGGGGAGCTTGCAGCCTGCCTGGCTCCAGGGGAAGGTGGTTAGCATAAAACATTTTCCTTGCTGAAGACACTGGGATGCTCTGGCACCCTCTCAGCACCAGCTAGCCAGCTCCCCTGAGCCACAGGGGGAGAGAGAAGCCTCTGGTCATGCCTGACTGATGACATGAAGCTGCTTGGGTGCTGGGGAAGAAGGAGAGCTCACGAGCTTCCTGCACTTGTGCTCAACCACAAAACCAATTATCCTCACTGCAATTAAAAAGGAGGAGAGACAAACCCCTCTGACCCAGAGCATCTGCAAATTCTGCAGCCAGTGCCCACAGCAGAGAAACGAGGAGCAGATCTCCTGGATGCACAGCTCCCCGCCAGCTCATTCACACACTGGGGACAGATTACGCAGCAGCACTTTTGGTAACGACAGGTGATACCACAGATTTGCAGGACAGAAATTAGTTGCTCCCAGGTCCTTGGTTACCTTCTTATAGCCCCACCAGTTCTGCTGCTGCAGACATAGTGGTCGAGGCATATTGGAGGCTACAGGCAAGAAGAGGTTTAGGGTCTAAGGGCAGTTTTCAAACAACACCAAGGGCAACTGAGGCAGAGACGCAGTGTTATTGACCGAGAGATGCTTCCCAGTCTCCTCGAAGCTGTGGCTGGGGACATCAATTACACTCCGTGCAGGACTGGGAGATGGAGCTTATCTGGCCCGGTTCCTTCATGGACAGGCAGGAGCAGGGCTCTGCAGCCAAATCACACAGGGAGTGGGAGATCCACAGGTGTTATACCTGGCCTTTGCTCTTCATGCTAAGCATAGCAACTCCCGGGGAAGTGGCCCATACTGGAGCTTGGGTTACAAACTACCACATTCTCAGCAGAGGAGCTGTGGTTAGCACACGTGAATTCAAGCCATTTCCATGAGGTCGCTCTGTTGAACAAGCACCAGGTGAAAGAGCAAGTGAAGAGATGCTGTCACCTCAAACCAGCCTGGGAGACAGGCCTTCCTCATGTGCCACTGGCTCTCCGGCTGGATGCCAGCATGATTCCTCCTGACCGCACGCCCCAGCCTTGCTTTATCGGTCCTGTAAAACCCACATGCAGCAGCTTGCACGCACCAGGATCCCTGCTGACACCTCATTTGCAAGAATATTGCCGAGGGCAGGTAAACACAGACAAGTTATTAGTATCAGCATTAGTGGAGACTAACTTGGATCTCATCCCACGTGAACAGGTAGCAAGGGAAGGCATTGCCATCAAGAGATCTGCCCTGACAAGCTGAGAGAAAGCAAACCCCAGCATCCTCCTCTTACGGAATCAAGGGATGGGAGCTGAGACCAGAGCATCCGGCTTCTCTTCCACAGGCATGAGGTCTCTCTCCCTCCCCAGAGGAACTCACAACTGTGGGACAGCCCCAATCCTCTGAGGAATGCTCCTTTTCCTTGCCCAGCTCAGTCCTGGGCCCTCTCTGGGACAAGAGGATTTTGACTGAGGAAAATCAGCATTTTATTGCCATTAAGCATCAGTGAGGCACACACTGTGCTGTGTTGGCTGCGATTGTACAGATCCCCAGGCTGATGACCGCAGCTAATGGGGTAGGGATGCCGCAAGGTCTCTTCTCTGTGTCCTCACCCCAGGCAGGACCAGGTATCTAATGCCTTCTCAGAAATGTTTCTCTAATCAGTAGGGTTACAGCAGAAGCAGACTCAAGGCTCTCCTGTTCGAGTTCTCTTAGAGAGTTCTCTGTAGCCAGTGAAAAAAGAGTCTCAAGAGAGCTGTTCAGAGGTGACGCAGCAGCAGCCAGAAGGAGAATTACCAGCTGCTCCACACACAGAATACAATTCCCGTTAAAGGGAGGAAAAAAATAAGCAAAGCACAAAAACCAGCCAAGCACCGAATCACTTCAGAGTGTCCTCTGTCTAACCTGAAGAAAGGATCCTCTGCCAGAGAGAGCTCACAGGCTGGGAGATGCTCCCTGTGCAATCTCCCTCTGCCCCACATCCCACTACCTTCCCTGCTTGTGAGATGATAATGAGCTGCCTCCCAGGGGGGCTGCAGAGAAGAACTTCCATGGGGTCTGTGGGGTCTCTGAGGCAAGGTGTTGGGCGCAAAGCGCTTTGAAGTCTTACCTCGTGTGGGAGGTATCATCCACCTCTCCCTGGAAGGAATCAAAGTAGGGGTCTGCAGGGTGTGGGGAAAACACAGCTACAGTGTCCCGGTGCCCCAGAATCCTCCAGAGTCCCTCTGGTGATCACTCCACCAGAGTTGGGTGTTGGGGCCAGGTGAGAGCTGTCAGGAGGAGAGGGCACGGGCCTCACCACAGCCAAGCCCCATGAAGCCAGCCCATGCGGCTGGAGCACTCCCCCATATGGCTGAGGAGAAGGATCAGGAAAAGAGCCACGAGGGGTTGTTAACCAGGCATTCAACTAATGGGAAATGGAATTAAAGGCTTCCTAGAGAGACTGGCACTGAGATCCAGATTCAGCAGCATCATTCCCGGAGGACTACAAAGACAATGTACACTCCTGGGTGATTAAACATAAAGAGGGTATCAAACTAGCAGGGAAGAGAGGAGATGCCAGTACCGTAGGATGGACAGCAATTACAGAATTACCCTCCAGCCTTTAGGAAGATAAATTACATGAGATTTTATATAGATAAACTGAGACTTATACAAGTGGGGAAATGACTGGGGCCAGAGCAGGAGCAGCCTCCACTGCCTGGCTGCTGGCAGTGCAGAAGCAGGACTGCAAGGGTAGAGCAGGCAATAAAGAGGAGCTGAGTTTGCACAGCAGAGCCACACTGGGAGCAATGCTGGTGCAGGGGAGCACGGACAGATGCATCGCCCTGCTTCTGCCTGGAGAAGGATGAGGAGACTGCATGGCTCAGTACACACTGAGATCAGTGCTGTAAGAAACCTCAGCGCCTGCTTAGCAGTCAGGTCAGGCAGCACCGATGCCATCCAGGTGCCTGGAAGAGGACGTGCTGCTTTTTCTCTTGCAGTCAGACAGCACAATGATGGGTTAACCTCTTCACTGCGGACCAGGATGGTTTCTCCATTGCTGTCTGTTCCAGACTCAGGCCCTGTGGGCAGCACACGTGGGCTTTGCAAGAGCAAGACACAGAAATAACTCAAGACCAAAACAAGCTCTGCTTCCCCACATTTAATGGGCAGCAAAGCTGAGAGCCAGCTTGCAAGCCTGTGGAGAGCTGTCTGCCTGCCTCTTCTTCTCTGGGGCAGTGAATGGCTGAGACCTCAGAGCTGAACATTTCCCTTCCTCACTGCCACATCCCAGACAGCAGGCAGCTGCCTTCCCGTGGCCTTTCAAACCTTTGCCAACACCGGGCAAGGTTAAGCTTTTCTGCTTTCCACTCCCAACGCAGGCTGCCTGGTTTACCACCTCAGGCGTGGGTGTCCAGCCTCCCAGCTGTCTGCTTCCCAGCTCTACTTGGTGGGGGGTGGAATGTGCATGCCCTAGCCAGGCACCAGGGACAAGGACCCGGGCTCCCCATTCAGCTGTTGCCGTTCAATCTCTTCGGTCTCTTGGAAACGCTGCTGCGTGGGAGCTGCCACTTGGGGAGTGAGTCACTCTGCCGGGTGGGCGAGGGCGGCACGCAGGCATGCCAGGCACCAGCCGCCGCTCACCCCCCGAGACCCTCCACTCTCCTGTGTGCTGTGCCATGGTGGCATGGGGCAGAAAGCTAGGATGTCCCCATGAAGCAGCATTTCCCACAGCTGGGTGACAGCCCCACTCCTCTCGCCCCACTCCGCTGCTCCAGAAGCTGCTAAAAGTGCTGCAAAACATTTCTCAGTGGCTGCTTTTCCATGCCAAGGCATCAGGGAAGGAGGAAGCAGCACTAGGAAGGCAGCTCATGCAAAGACAGAGACCCTATGTGCCACTACATGGAGGAATGTCATTAGAAAAAGCTCCCTACCCAGCTCAAAGGCTTTGGGACTAAAGTGAAACAGACACAGGGCGATAAAGGGACTTGCAGCAGGTGGTGGCTGATGGTACAGAAGCCCATGTGCAAAAGGCTCTCCTGAGCCTCTTCGCCCTGGGGAAGGCACCCCCAAGCCACAGGGCAGCAGCTCAGCCACTCCTCTTTGGGGACCACCTCCTGACTTGGCCTCAAAGATAGCACAAACTCCCCCCCCAACTGATTATAAGCACCTCTTCTGAAACAGAGCAATTACCACAAAAGACAGATTATGTAAATACCTTTGTTACCAAAACAATGTTCCCTGAGTGCTGAGTAGGGAAAAAAAGCCGTGGAGAACAAAAACTCATTTAGCCAAGAGCTGCATCGTGTCTCTTCAAAGTTCCAAGAGGCAGAGAAGAGTCTCCTTGGGCAGAGAGGCTTCAAGAGGCCACCCCAGCCCACTGACTGACACACCAGGGACAGAGCAGTGCTTGGTGTTTCCCTTTCCCTCAAAGTACTTCAGAGCCATTACTATCACTCCCCTTGGAAGAAGGAAATAAAGAGAAAGGAACAAGGAAACTGAGGCACAGAGGGAGAAGGCATTTGGCTACTGAGACCCATTGCGCCGAGACAGAGAAGAAGTTAAGGTGTTTTTGCCAGGATGCCCCAACTCAGGCATGGAGTGGGACACCCTGCTGCTTCCCATTTCTCTGAGAGCGCTCCTGGGCAGCCGGTGCTTGCTGTGGTGGCATGACAGGCCAGACTTGCTGGAGTCAGCTTCACCTAGAGCAGAAGCATTGAGAAAGGCAACAAGAGCACAGGGTCAGGTAAAAGAACCTGTGTGGGTTAGTCAGGGTGAGTCTACACAGCAGACAGGAGGCTGGTCAGGGCAGGGCTATGGGTGGACCTGTGAATCTTGCTTCAACAGGCAGGGACTGCTCCCTGTCATGGAGGCAGTGGTGTTCCCAAGGCCTGACATTACTGCCTTGAGAAGAGCAGCGGCTCAGCACGCCACCTGCTGCTGCAGAGCCCTGGCCGTACTCCTCTGTTCTGGGTTTCTTCCAGCCTCCTCCACTGCCACGATGGGTCAGTTTTGCAAACCCAAGCCTCGGAGTGGGCTGCCTAGCTGGTACCACAAGGGAGAGCGAGGCAACCCCGCCATTGAGAGCAGAGCAGTCCGCAAACTGTTGCCATCCCTAGTGACAGCAAAGGACTCTGACAGCCATTTCAGCCTTGCAAGCAATGCAGCTTTGGAGGGATCGAGCGCTGATTTCGAAGGTTGGAGGGTGATGTATCTGTGACGAGGACCATCAGGCAGAACAGCAGTGGTGGCACTGTTTCACATCTGCCCACCACATTTCCCTGGGTGCAAGGTAGGTCTAGCAGGGACAGCTGATGAGACACCGCCATGCTATAACCGCACGGCATCCCTGTGTGGGAACAACCGCTTCTCACACTGTCGCTGGAGACACAAAACCCTCACACAGGCCTGAGTTTCTGGCACAACAGTCCCTGCCTTGCGCACGCTCATCAGCCTGGCAGTAGTCACTTGCCAAGTCCCACTGACATTGCATGGGTAGGAAGGACAACTCCTGATGCAGTAAATACCGGCAGAACTAGCTGCCCAATGCTATTTCCTATCCCCATGGAGCAGAGAAGCTGTAAGTCACCTGGAATGCTCTTTGCATCAACCCCATGCATCAATATCAGGCAGATTTCTGTAGTAGTGCAGGCACTTCTGTGCCAGTCAGCAGTCCAGCATCCCCTCCCACAGCCAGTGGCAGAAGCAAGTCCCCAATGTGAGTGTTTCCCTGGGCAGTACTGGTGAACTCCTCCCACTGCCAACATTGTCTGGCTAGAGATAGTGAAGCATCTACTCCGGTGCTTCAGGGCAGATGGAGACCCAGATTTGTCAGGAGATCTGGGGATCCCCAAAATATGGGTACCCACCTGCGCTGGACCACCGAAGATGATGTTGGACTGCAGCAGGCAGCCAGGCCCCCTCTAGGCTGCCCCCGATGGCCCGGCTGTCCCAGGTTGCAAGACAGCCCTTCATGCTCCCAGTCCCATGGGAAGACCCTGCTCTCCCTCCTCTTGTCATGGCCCCTCTCTGGGCACCTTTTCAGCACTGCCTGTTTGCAGTCATTGCACACACAGGTGGTGCCACATGTAGACCAGTGGCATCACTGGCCCAGGAGGCATGTGGCTCCTCCAGCTGCTGCCCTGGTGCAGGTAGCCAGACAGAGCCCAAACCAGCACAGTGAAAAGCTTCAAAGTCAGTTGAGCTTTTTGCATTTCCAGGGTGAAATGTCTGCCTGAGGACCATGACAACAGCTGCCTCTGCAAATCTGTCTCTGGATATGACTGCTCTAATAGTATTTCCAGAATCCAGAAGTTTCTTTGTACATCCAGAGAGAGATGAATCTCATCCCCAGCTGCTCCAAAGCCCATGGCCAGCTGCCCAGGCCCTTCCCAGCCTTGTCTTGCCCTCAGGCAGGTCTCCTCCACCACAGAAAGCTATGTCTGGCCTCTCAGCACTCCTGCAATGCCAATGTTTGCTCACAACAACACGTGTGTTGGATTTGCTTTAGACCAGTAAAAAATACCTTCTCGTCATCTCCCCCCTGTCCTGAGCTCACACTACCTCAGGAGAGACAGAACGTTAAATTCATGGACAAGAAGAGAAAAGGCAGATTCCTCCTGCTTACACATAACCACAGCAAACAATGCAGGCACTTTACAGATCCCCTGTGCAACTAGCAATCCAACCTGCTACCAATACAGCTCCTGACTTCTCTCAATTAGCTCCAACCCTTCTACTCTTTCCTCAGACCAATCACCCTGTGCTCTGCTGGGGGAGCTAGTGGCCTGCTGGAGGTACCAGTCCACCCAGTAGGACTAACCTCAGTTTCTACTCAGTTCAGGTACAACAAGCCTGGCCTCAACTGCTACATGATACTGGGGACCAAGTGACTGGGTGGCAGAGCCTGGTCCTTCCTTCCTCCCCATCCAGCACCTCACTCCTGAGTGCTTCAGCATCCCACATACTGCTCCACCACCTCAATTTCCCCCAGCAACCCCACTAGGCCACCCCCAGCACCCCAGCCCTGCTGCTATGGCATCTCTGCATCCAAACCAAGGAACGGGTCTGAGGAGTGGCTGAGCCTTTATCTTAACATGGAGCCTTAACACACCAACTGCGGGCAGCTGGAAGCAAGGAGGGCAGCAGATCTGCTTGCAGTACTGCTGGTGCTGTGAGAGCCGGACACTGCTCTGGCATGCTGGCACTGCATGGCTTCACATCAGAGATGACCTATGGAGGAATGGAGGGAGCACCCTCTAAACCGCTCCCTGTGAAAGGACAGATTGCTTCAAGTGCCTGCGGACAGGGCCTTCTCGCCGTTCTCACCACCTGAACACAGCGCTGCGTGCTAGTTCTCAGTACTGTGGACCAGTCCTTGGTTTTCACATGGGGGAGCAAGCAACAACACAGATGAAGAGAGAGGGATGGACACTCAAACGTGGCTGCAGGCAGTGACAGAAGCGGGCGCAGGATGCAAGGGTGCATTTAAGCAGTGAAAATAGAGGCAGAGCAAGGAAAGAAGCAGGTAAGCCTACAAAGAGGAATCACACAGCAGGGCATGGACTGAGGCTGGGTATTCCTTTCCTGGCATGTGCCAGGAGTCAGAAGAAGCCGAGATGAGATGGGAGCAGCTCTGACACACATTGGGGACAAGAGAGCCAGGGGACCGCAGGGCTTATCAGGGGACTCAAGAAATCCCACGGCTGTGTTTCAAAACATTCGCAGCCAAAGAGTAAAGGTGAGCTCCCGGACCAGCATTCATAGAAGACATGCTTAGCCTCACAAGATTTATTCGGCCAAATCTGGACATCAAATTCTCAAGAAGTAAGAGAGGGGGTTTTGCTTTATGGGCAACTCTCGGTGTGGCCTTAATGGTGAAGTCATTTACCAACACTACCATAATACTCTATGCACAATTTGGTATCTCTTCCAATTTACAGCTTACCATAAAATGTTGCTACAGTTTTGGAGACAGTACTTTTTTTAACACCGTAGCAATAACAAAAAGCGTATTTTATTGCAGGAATGGCAGTGTAAGTATATTCATCCATTTGCCAGGATTCCGTGGTATACTTTCCTCTCTAATGGCTGTACAAACATATATACATCCAAGATTTATACCCAGATTTTCCATACTTTGCTTTTGAATTTACATAATATGTGAAAATTTCTATATAAAATGGAGAAGAGCGCTGAGAAGTTCCTGCCAACCCACTGAATTCAGCACTCGCACCATTCCTGTCTCTCTGCAGTGCCACCGTTCTGGAGATCCCGCAATTGCCTTTGGGATCTCACCTTTTAGCTTGGCACTGCCAGAGAGAAGGTGGGCAAGGACCCCAGGATCAGCTCAGCATAAGAATCCCCAAGAGAAAAAATGTGAGTGGAGCAGGTTCTGTCAACACTGATGAAGTGCCTCTTCAACATCATCCCACCTGACACCTTCCTCCATTGCCCTGGTGAAGCACTGACTTTTTTTTTTTTTTTTTAAATTGTGGAATTATAAGTCTGATTGATATGAATATGTAACAATGCCACTTTATTATTAGCAGCTGCATTACCAGTTCGCTCCCTACTATTGGCAGGAGATCTGGGACAATATGTGGTTTGAAAACTAAAGAGAAATGCAACCCGCAAAGGCCGTGGCAGTGAGATAATTTCGTTCCTTTTCCCAGTGAGCAGGCTGGGCCGACAGAAACACGATGGGCACAGATGCATCACCATCAGTCTTTCTGCCCAGTCACAAGAGCAAGCACTGGGACAGCTCCACAGCGTGGATGGTCCTGAGCACACCACACAGCCGTCCGCAAAAGGGTTTGCAGCCAAGGTGCCCAGCACAGGCAGGAGACACCCCTTCAAGCCAGGGAGCACCACAGCCAGCTTTAACCTCTGCAAATTGAGGTCATTCAGTACAGAGCGTCATGTAAATCTCCCTGGCATGGGTCATAAACTCCCTTTGCAGTTTGCTTTCCTTACTCTTCCCATCACCACCCTGGAGGCTTAAATGAAAACAAGATTACAAAGGAGATTGAATTGGACAGATTTTTGATGTGCTATTTTAGTTGTAAATTATGCCAGCTTCATGAACCCCCAACTGTTCTTTCCTGAGATCCCTGCATAGATTGGCTTGCTAAGAGCAGGCGACCGGGCGCTCGCTGCAGGCAAGCATTGTCTAGAAAAATTCTTAACAGATCAAAACAGTAGCAAGATGCTATAGTGCTACATATAGATATATACACACATACATATACACACACAGATATATATGCACATACACATAGGCATGATAGCACTCAAGAACTTCCCATGCCCACTGATTAGCTAAATAGTGACATACACATAAGTCTTCCAAGACAGAATTCAGCAATCCAACCCATTCGTTTCAGCTGCCAGTGCCAACGCTGCTGATACTTTCCTCAGCTGTTGCTAATCCCAGGAGATAGTAGAGCACCAGGCAGCACGGTCCAAAGCAAGGCTGAACACTAGGTATGGGCCATGTGACCACACTGTGTCAAGCTGCACGGAGTGAGCATGAGTTAGCACACTTGGTGAGCTGAGCAAGGCTTGCTGCTGTGGCAGCTGCAGTGCTCCTAGACCCAGGTAAGGCTGGGCAGTGGGGCTCTGCAGCACCAATGCAAAATGGCCACAGCCTGAACTTTTCCACAGCAAGCCGGACAAGAAGTTTTGCAATTCCTCTCACGAGCATCACTGCACCTTGGCTGTGCTCCACAACCCTGGAGGACAGGGCAGCCAGGCTCTCAGCGCACGCTGCTGCTTCATGCAGAGGTCAGCGGTGCTGCCGAAAACTAAAAGGACAACAGCTTGGTTTACATCAGCTCCAGTCCCCAGCTCCTCTCCTACAGCGCTGCTAACACCTGCTCCCCCCTCATTAGGGGGTACTGTGCTGCCTGCACCACAAAAGGGTGCACAGTGTGGCCTGCGAGGCAACACGGACCTTGAGCAGAGGGCCACAGCTCCAGCCACCTTCACAAGAGCCACAACTCCAGCTGCTGCCAGCACTCTGCCACCTTCACAAGAGCCAATCTGAGGTGACGAAGGTGGCGAAGTCCCCAGAGCCCACAGGAGCCCTCCTCCACCCTGTTACCTGGAGGGATACAGCTCTAGAGTGGCAGCACACTTTGCCTTTCCTTGAGCAGACACGGCAGCAAACTGTCGCCCCTGTCACATTCGCATGGTTCCTCCTGCTTGCAGCTAAGCCAGGTCCCACGGTGGTCCCTGCATGCACACAGCTCGCACCACTAGCCCAGCGAATGGCACAAAGAAAAACCTTCCCTTGGCAGGATGGATCCAGCCTGTCTCATCCATCCCCCTCTCCAACCAGCCTCCCCAGGCAATGCTACAGCAGACTTCATTTTGCCCGTCTATCCCAAGTATCCCACATGGATAAACCATGCAGGGTCAGTGACCTTTTAGGAGACCCTGCAATTTGTGGGCAAATAGCTACTTTTCTTATCTTAAGGAGGGATATAGCATTCTACCTGTAAACGAAGAGGCAGTGCAAACTGACAGAGGTATTTTCATCACAATGTTATGTATTAGGAAGAAAGAGGCAGTAGCTCAAGAGTGGTCAAGGCAGCACAATAATGCTGGACAGATGCGAAAGGGTTCATACCTAAAGATCCTGAGGTGCTTCACCCTGCTCTCCAATGGGGAGCCGCATCTCCCTCATATGGGCAGACACACATGTTCCCACCTGCGACAATCCATCTCTGCATGTTACACTGTCTTTCACCACCGGGACCTGGCACGGGGCTTGTCTGCATGTGTACGTATCTATCAATACAAAAGCAGGCTTCCCAGGCAATCAATAAAGCTATTTAAGAGATAAATCTCACTATTGACTGGCTGCTGAGGCCAGCTCCTCATTAATTTAAAAGAGACTGAGAACAATCAGAAGCGTTCTCAACGTCACTGGACATCAGTCCTGAGTGCTCAGGCTGTTTACACAGGAATGGTTTGGGCTGGAGATGGATTGGACCATCGGTCTCCAGGTTACAACAGGACAGGGCTGTGCAGGGAGTTCTCTTCTAAAGGGGATGCAACTCCACCGCCAAACACCTCTGCGACCTGAGACTAGGGCCTCAAGTCTCTAAACCCAGTAGGGACTACAAGGTACAGATAGGCAGAGACATGCTGATTTTTACACAGCTGAAGATGCAGGCACCCTTGGGGAAGAAAAGGCCCATCAGTGAAGACGTGTGAACACTTGCTGTGTCACGCACAAATTAAAACTGGACATTGTGTTCCCTGAATCCCTGAGCTGTGGCTGTGTCGGATTTGAGGCTCCTCTACTATCCCTCACCCAGTCTCGGTCTTTTGATATCACTTTGAGCAGGCTGAAGGGGCTTGTTGACTGCCAAGCCCTTAAAGGTGGCTCCTCACCACCATGTTTCTGTTCTGGCTGCAGAAGTATCTGCTATGGTGCATGTAGGGCCTCCCACAACCCACCTCGGGCCACCATTTCCAGGAAAGGACAACTCCCACCAGAACAGGTCAGAGCAGAGGATGAGCAGAGTTCACCCAGCCTCACAGGGCAAGATGTGTGAAGGAGTCATTCCTCTCCTCCCTGTGGAGGAGAGCCGCCCTCTACAAGCATTCAAGGGAGAATGGCCGAGAGGAAAGCACTGCTGAACCAAACGGACAGTAGTGCCACGCCAACAGACTGCCACTGCACGGCCCAGAGATAATGTTCAGCCAGATCAGAGAGTTCCAGCCCTCTGAGCAGCAAAGATCTGAACAGACTCCCAGCAGGAGCCACAGAAGGAAAAAGACACTGGTTTAGGTAGGTTGGAAAAAAACGTGTCCTTCAGCAGCTCAGGGACATCACAGTGTCTGAGGCCACCACATCTCCGAGCTGCACGATTTGAGGATGGATAGTGCCACATTTCCTTCCATGTTCCCAAGCACTTCTTCCTGGCTGATGTGGATCCATGTCTCTATTCCCTAATATCAAAGCCAGAGCAACCCAACAGCACCAGTGCTGCAGATTGGTGCCGGATAGGAAGAAGAATATTCAAACAAGCCCTGCTCTGCCAGGGAGCCAAAGACCTCGTTACTGGTATCAGCTCCCCTCCCTCCTCCCATCGCACGCTCTGAGACATCACCCAGCAATGTCACAACTGAGCCCTAGGATGGGAAGGAGACATTGAAAAGCATCTCAGCCTCGGCAGATTTGGATTGCCTTCTGCCCCATGGCAGGAGTGATGGGAGCAGTCCTGCTGCCCTAGACCCCAGCGACGGTGCGGGGCTTATTCAGTGGAAGATCCCCAAGTGATCTAAGCCTTGTTCCAGCCAGGCTGGAGGGTCCCCAAGGAAGCATCTCAATCATTATATAAACATTTTTTTCACTACAGAAATGTGATGCCTGTAGTCTGGAATGACACTGAACTGCCAGCTACGAGTCAGGAGAGGGGCTTGCTGCTGATTTCAGTGGGAAGCAGGAAGGACTCTAAGGTGCTAAGACAGAGCTGAGGACCAATGCTTTGTCCTTCAGTGCCAAGGAGCCGTCGTCAAGCAAAACATAAAAGCATCCTCCTGGTATGACTGCTTCCCACTTGGGGACCTCTGAGCTAGACTGGGCTTTATGCTTTTAGGCTTCAGTTTAAAGCTCAAACTAGCTTACTTCAAGACAGAAATGAGCTCCAGAGCTCTCTGCAAGCACACCATCGTTTACTGCAACTATCAGGACACTGTCCTGACACAGGAAGCTTGAGGCCAATGGGTTCCTGTCCACCCTAATTCTTCAAGAGGTATCTCTTCACTTTCCTGGCCTTATCTCCAGCAGCCTGCTCCTTGGCTTCTAGAGAAAGGGACAAAACTTGAGCCCATTTCAGTTGCATCCCTGGTATGCACCCCCCACCTGCCCCTGTACAAAGAGGATGTGACTTTGCATCTGCTCCACATGTCCTTCCTCAACAAGTGATCCCAATTCCTCTGCTCTGGGAGAGCCTTCCAGGAAGCCAAGTCAGTTGATGGCAGTGAGCAGCACTGGCCCCTGGGACGGGACCAGGGACTTCACACTGGGACAAGCTGCAACAGCCAGGGCTGTGGCAGGGACAGTCCTCAGTGCCAGAAGTGTTGAAACCCTGGGAAGAAGCAGGCACGCTCTGACTGTGGGGCACCAGCAGCTTGATGCTATCCATGCTGGAGTACCCAGACAGCAGCACTCCATGCCCCCTTCACAAGTGGGTCCCTCAGCAACTGCCCACAACAGTGCTAAAGCTGGAGCTCCAAAGTGGTGCTGCAGCACAACAGTGGCTGTTGCCATGCCAATCAAGCGGGCAGTCGGCACACTGAACGGCCAAACCAGGAGAACAGCCAAGGAGATAGACCAGCGCCGGGGTGCCCCGGGGCACTGCTTTCCCCGTGGGCTCCTGCAGCAGCAGCAGCATTGCACAGCCCAAGATGCTCAGCTGCTCTTGGCAGATGCCCTCATCAATCACCAGGCAACCCCTCTGTGCACACAGACCTTGGAGCCTGCTCCTCACCCCACCACAACCCTGCACTGTCACACCCCAGCTTCAGCTGGCAGCTGTTTACAGACTCAAGCGAGAAATAGCCCTGGCACGGCAATAACCACGCTGTAAAGAGGCAGACAGCATGGGAGCAAATAGAAGCAAAAGTTTAACGTGGTGGGGGTTTGAGCACAACAGCAGGTCCACAGTGAGCAGAGAGCAGGAGGCTGCAGGTTCAGCTGCACACCAATGCTCAAAAGCACGGGGAGAGGGCACAGTCTGTGCAGGTGATGACCAGAGGGGATATTGGAGCAGTCCCTTCTTAAAAAAAAAAAACACAAAGAAAAGAAAAAAGCAAAGATGGATGAACTCATAGCTGCAGGATGACATGGATGCCAGCAGCTCATGAACAGCCATGGATGAGTATAGAGGGCTGCTAAACAGAGAGAAGCACCCTGCCTGAGTCTCTGCCCAGGATGAAGGCAGTGCCAGCCCTCCCCTGCCCTCCTTCTGCCTCCACTCAGAGATGGGCCACAGGATCAAGCCTCCCTTGGGCCTGACCCTGAACCGCTCTTGCCCTCGAGGCAGTCTCATGCTAGGAAAGGTTCTCACACACAAGAACACACATCCCACTCCACCCTGGTGCAAACCAGCTCTCCTCTCCTCCACTCTTGACTTGTAGGCATAGGGAAACTGAGGCATGGGAAGGTGGAAGGCAGCACACAGCTCACTGGGTGTCACGAGAGAAGAGAGGGATGTGAATGTTTTCAAATTGCTCTTTCCCAAAGGCCAGCCACATCTCTCTACCAGTCCTGCTGCCAACAAGGAGGAAAACTCATCCCATCCAAATTGCTCTAGAACAGAGAAATGAGGAAAAAACCTCAAACAAACCTCAAGCCAGGAGCCAAGTGCATTTGATTCTGTTCTTTCAGCTTAATCAGTCATGATCCATGATGGCAACTGCCATGATACTGGACTAATATTAAGAATGTTGCCACCTGGGAGCATGCCAAGGTGACCTGGGGGGCAGCGATGGAGCTCCCTGCCCCGTGCCACACTTTCTCTGCACAGCTTTCCCCTACCCAGGGGCCCTGGGGTGGTGAAAGCCACATCAGGTGAGAGTGGTGCTCAGCAGCATTGATCTGATTCACACTGTGTGAGCCCCTCAAGCCAGAGCCCTCCTCCTGGGCATCATGACACATACCTCCCGCAGATACACTGTCTGGGGGTCACTGAGGCTGTAACAGGGAGATGGAGCAGCAAGATGGCCAGGAAGGAGAGATCCCATCACCACCTTGGCACCTGCAGAAGGCCACACTCACGTCTCCAGCCGATCCTGCAGCCCAGACGCTTGCAGGAGGAGGAAGACCGAGCAGTGCTCCAGTACCTCCATGCTACTGGCAGCTTCTGGGCACCCAGAGCCCGGGGAGCCAGGCACCCCTCCCGAGACGCTGTGGGAAACATGGAGCCGCCTGGCACTGGAGTGTTAGAAAGTGTCGGGGAGGAGTCGGCAGGCCTCCTGCCTCCTCGCAATCTAGGCAGCGCATCCCCAGGGGAAGCTCGTTAACTCCCGCGAACTGCCAGCACCCCAGACGGTGCGCAAGACCGACGGGCATCCCAGCAGGCACCCCTCGCCCCCCGGGACAAGGGCTCACCTGGGTTCCGCCGCCGCCTCTCCCTCCGTAACCGCCCGGAGCCTCAGGCGGGCTGCNGTCTGCGGGGGTCTGCGGGGTCCGCCCGCCTCCGCCCGCTCAGCCTTGGGAGCCGGCGTGCATCGGACTCCTTTCCCTTCTGGGACGCGCCTGGACGGTCACCTTCGGTGGGGACCGGGGGACCGGGACTCCATCGGCGATTATTGGAGGAGCCCCTCGCCCACCTCCTCACGTCCCCGCCAGCTCCGTCCACGGCCGAAGCATCTCTCCGGTCCCTTCTGCTGGGTCTCCCCCTCTCCAGCTCCGCACCTCCGGAGACAGCCCGGACAGGCCTGCAGGCGGTCACCGAAAACCTCCGCTCTGATCCCCTTCCCTTTCCAAGCAGCCTCGGGGCCTTTTCCACCGCTCAGGGTGCCGAGGCAGCCTGCCCGGGCCCCTGTCTGCAGTGGCAGAGGCTCCTTGCCCGACCACCAGCCCGTTTCAGGGCCCCTGCTGTGCCTTCCCCGTTCTGCCTGCAAAGCCCCTCTGCCTGTGGCGCTTTTCCTTGAATGCCACTTGTCGTTTTGTCATTTGCTCACTCAACATCATGAGACCCTTCTGCAGTAGTCCATTAGCTTTTTTGGAATTATTATTACCGTTAGACATTATCTATGATGTGCAAACATCTTACTCTTCATCCACTTTTCCAAATGTAGGGGATTGTCTGCTTGCCCACCAATAGATAGCTCCATGGTAACATCCCTCCCAGCCTGGGAAAAAAAAAAAAAAGTCAACAAAAGCTCTTAAGGAAACCATGTTATCAATGCATTAAAGGAAGCTTGTTTGCATTTCTTATGAAAAGATCGGGAAACAAGAGCTGGGAGGGAGCTTACCATGGATTTGGGGAATTCAAGTATACTATTAGCTGGCTAACATCCTCAAGAAAGAATGTTAATAGATTTGCAAGCCAGGAATTCCTCTTTTGAAAATCTGACTGACTTTCATTATATCATTTTCCAAATGACTCCATTCTATTCTGTATCAGAGCTTCAAACAACTCATTTGCTCTATACAGAAGCTGGACTTGTCTTTAGTTTCCTAGCTTTAAGCTTTCACAAAAATTGCAGTGTATGAATCATCTGGTTCATAGTTCATAAACAAGTTTTGGTAACATCTAGTGCATGCAGGCGACTCACAGGGGATTGTAAAAGCAACCCAGCCTTGGAGCACCTCGCCCGTCTATGCAGAGATGACCCAAGGCGAGCTACATAGATAACTCAGCCCTGAGTTGTCCATAAGCCACAGACCAAACAAGGCAACGCTGCACCATGCAAAGAAATGAAACCTGAGCTGAGCCTTGAAATCCCCCAACAAATAATCCAATTTGTTGGAGTCTCAGTCCAAACCCCTATTCAGTTGCCTGAGAAAGTAAGATAAAGAGAACGTGGAGAGTTTCCGTGTTGGTTTCGGCTGACAACCTTGTGTATCCAGATGGTATAATCCAATCAACCTTGTGTATCCAGATGGTATAATCCACTCAGGCATAGTCTTGCCACAGTCACCTAAATCAGGGGATAAAATCCCTGAAGTTCAGATTAGGAATTGGGAGTCACCTCTCCAATGCCACATTGTGCCTATATGCTGACCCTTCCCCCTTGGTTGGGACATTGTCCAAGGCCACTTTTCTGGGAATGAGAGCCCTCACCTGGAGAGATAAGCGATTATTTAGCATGATGCAATTTTGTAACTATGGGCGATTAATATTTATACGTACAATATTTAGCACCCTTTTAGATTGTTATAGTATAGTCTTGCTTTTAAGCTGTAATAGTGCATTCTTCCATTGTGTCTATGAAAACCTGCGATAGCGGTGTATTAAATCTGTGAGTGAAGCTCAAATGGATCACTGGTTTGAGCGTTGTAGTCTAGTCTCTTTTCACCACTTGCAGTCGTACTTGCTGCCTTCATTCGTATGATACCAGCACTGATCTCAGCAGCAGGGTACCTGGCCCCAGTGGTAGCTCTGTATCTCCTGTATCTCCGTGCTGCTCTTCCTTCAGAGTTCTTAGGGATCCTGCCTGACCCTGGCGATCACTTGCTCTCCATTTCATCAGTATTTTCCAAAAAGCTATGCTGATATTTCAGTTTGGAAGAGTTTATCAGGCTTTTCAGGTTTATCTGCCATAGAAAAAGACACAGTATGCAAATGATGTGTATGATACTTCTGTAAATAAATTTTGATTTTATGTGATGCCCTCGTCTCAGAGCTTTTTGCTGTTTTCCTTCTTTAAACACAACATGCACCTTCTGTAAGCTGTCTCCTTTATGTGGTTATTTTTAAACCTGTTGGCACTTTTTGGCCCTTTACAGATACAGCTATGAAAGGAACTTTGAAAAAATAGTTCCAGAATGAAGATTGAGAAGATATAACAAAGCTCAAATAGTTTTCTAGATTTTAATATCACAATTTATTCTACAACAAAAATACCCCTCTCCGCCTGCCTGTACATGAAGACATTCCTAACAAAACATAAGCTGTTCAGTGCAAGTATTAGGATTTGTTTGTTGGCACCCACACTGCTTATGTACACCTGTCACTTTTTCTTTCTTTCAATTTGGATGCTGGTATAGAGCTTGCTTAAAAGCAGCAGCATCATCTGTGAGAATTCTGCTCTTTCAGCTGCTTCTTTGGCCAAGTTTCCTTATTCTTGCACAACTTATTTCCAGAAGTCTGTTCTGCCGTTGGTGTTAGATGAGAGGTTGGAAGCAGTGGGAAGCTGTAACACATGTAACTTGCTCGCTGTCCTGCACACTGCCAAGGAGTGAAACACAAAGTTATTTCCCAAAGTTATTGTGCAGGGGAGAACTTCATGAAGTTCAACAAGGGCAAGTGTAAGTTCCTGCACCTGAGGAGGAATAACTCCCTGCATCAGTACAGGTTGGGGGCTGATCTGCTGAAAAGCAGCTCTGTGGAGAAGGACCTGGGAGTCCTGGTGGACAACACGTTCACAATGAGCCAGCAATGTGCCCTTGGGGCTAAGAAGGCCAGTGGTATCCTCACTTGCACAAGGAAGAGTGTCCAGCAGGTCAATGGAGTTTCTCTTCTCTCTCTTCTCTGCCCATGCGAGGCCACATTTCTAGTACTGTGTCCAGTTCTGGGCTCCTCAGTTCAAGAGAGACAAGGAACTACTGGAGAGAGTGCAGTGGGGGCTACAAAAATGCTCATGGGACTGGATCATCTCTGTGCCGAGGAAAGGCTGAGAGACCTGGGTCTAAAAGAAGACTGAAAGGGTATCTTGCCAATGCTTCTAAATATGTAAAGGGTAGGTGTCAAGAAGATGGGGCCAGACTGTGCTCAGTGGTGCCCAGCAACAGGACAAGGGACAACGGGCACAAACTGGAACACAGGAAGTTCCATCTGAACATGAGGTAAAATATTTTTTTACTGAGAGGGTGACAGAGCCTGAAACAGGCTGCCCGTGGAGGTTGCAGAGTCTCCTGCTCTGAATATATGCAAAACCAACCTGGATGCAGTTTTGGGCAACCTGCTCTAGGTGATGCTGCTTTAACAGGGGTGTTGTACTAGATGATCTCCAGAGGTTCCTTCCAACCCCTACCATTCTGTGATTCTATGAGTCTCTTCCTTGGGTGCCTAAACACTTGCTCTGAGGGTATTCTCTGCCCTCTTGGAATGTTTCAAGGTGCATTGCTGGGAACAGTTAATTCAGCGATCCTGTTCTGGCATCTCCTAATCTCACAATGTGACCACCACATATATCCTTTTCTTTAGCCCATGCTTCCCACAGATGCTGTGGGCTTGCCAGCAGTGCTGGCAACACCCTCCACCAGATCCTGGCTGCAGGATGAGACAAAGACGTTTGGGTTCACACTGCAACACTTGCTGCTCTTCCATGCTTCTGCTTGGTGCCGGATTAGCCTCTTGTTAAAGAAGTTTTTCATTGTCCTTCCCTCAGCGATTCTCTCGCTGTCCCTAATGACAAGATAAGGGTTTTAACCGCTAAGAGCAATACTGGAGGAACCTGAGATGAGACTCTGCTGGGGCTTTTGATGATCAGAAAGAACAGCAGAATGGAGGTGAGATCAATACAACAAACGCACACCAGAGTGCTCATTTAATTTAAAGGGAGATCTTGTTCGCCAAAGAAACTTCGTACCAGCAGGCATCACTATCCCAGTGGTGGAGGCTTGGGTAAAGAAAGACGACACCAGCGTGTGGCAGAGGTATCATGGAGCCAACGTGCACAGCCACTGATGAAACCAGAGATGCTGGTAGTACCGATAGCTCTTTTAAAAGCATCTGCCCTGGTACAACCCCCACTGCTCCAGGAACAGCATGCAGATGAAGATAGAAGGTGGGGAAAAGTTGCAAGCAAATGTCGCTCTCGTGTAAGGGGGACAGATGAAAAAGGGATCTTCGCATACCTAGGTTTTCTCTGTTGTACAAGAAAAACAGAGAAGCCCCCCTCCTACTCTGTCCCTCTCTCCAAGCCAGAGCGAGTAGGAGAAATCACGACTACCTGATGGCTGTTTGGCAGTTGTGAAATGAGGCTGACAGTTGCCAAGCCAGATCCTTGTCACTTGGTTATAGATGCACTGTCACGACATGGCAGGACTCTGGCACACATCCCAGCCTCAGCCCTACCTGTTCGAGGCTAGAGAGTCCTCAGACTCCAAACCAAACAGCTTCTTCCCTGGGCAGAAATGAGCTCAGCAAGGCACAAGCCCTCTCACTGGAACTTGGGAACCAGCACTCAACTCCAGCAGCACCAGGAGGTGCAGCAGAGAGGGAGCATCTGCTCCCTGCCTCATCGGGAAAAGTCAGAATGTTGTTGGGGTGATGGTTCAGAGTCTCTCCTGCTGAGGGTTGAGGGAAGGCTGTTGTGGAGTAAACATCCCATTAAGACAAGAAAAAATAAAATTAGCTTTCAGTGCCCAGTGGGATGTGGAAGAGAACAGCTCTCTCAGCGCTTGAGAGCGAGCAGTTTATATAAACAACAGGCTCACCAGCTAAGAAGAGAGCAGCAGCACAAGGAAGCAGAGCTAGGATCAGGGGGATATTGTTGCCTTTTCCAAATGATTTGTTACCAGTGGGCAGGGCACTCTAGCACCTGCGATTGTTTCAGGGAACTATGGAGATGCTCCTTTGCCTGAGATGCTGTGGAGGGTGGCAAGCCCCAGGCAGCCCAGAACTGGCAATTCCAAAGCTGCAGCTGTGATGAGGCTTCTTCCTTTTCCTTCCTCTACCCAGAGACACTGACAGGCAGCGAGGGCATGAAGCCTTCAAGCCACCTGCCCCACAGCTTCCACAGCCAGGGAAGCTGGAGCATGCAGAGGCAGGCTAAAGGAACTGGCAAGGTAGGCACAGGCACTCTGCACAAGCTGGGGATCGGGAGTCCGCAAGGTGACATAGTGACTCTTGAAGAGTCATGAGGATGTTTGATAGCATCTGTCCTGCTCACAGGAGTGAGGTGCCCAGTCCAGGCCTGGGGAGAAAGTCTAACAGTGGCCACAGCATAGGGACTGCCGGCCTCTGGGTCATCATTTTCCTGGCTCTCCCAGATTTGTTTTTCCCTATGCCTAAAGCCCATTTTCCATAACAGTAGAGTTCCTCAGTTGAGCCTCTTCCTCTCCAGTCCCCAAAGGCCTCAATTAAACATGCAAATAGGAATGCATTCCAATTACAGCAAAACAACCCTTCAAACCGGGCTTGGACCTCATGGGTCTACTGATGCTGCCAGAAGGAGCTACAGGGGCTTCTCCCCTCTTTGCTCCTGCTTCTCTTTCTCCCTACTGTTCAACTAGTGGTAAAATAGAAGCGGCTGGATCTTGAGCAGAGAATAAATAGCTTTGATTTGGCTATGGAAAGGAGATGGAGGCATTTGCTAGAGAGCATCTGATAGCTTGGGGAGAGCAGGCAGAGCTGGCTCTGAAGGAGCTGTGGTAATTAGAGTGTGTGTTTGCAGTCACTCTCTCATTTAGCACCAGAGGTTGCCATACTCGGAAGCAGTCCTGTTACTACTAGACTAAAACGCCCAACAGCTTGCAGAGATGCTGCTGCTCCAGCATCTCAACGCTGCTGTCTGCTGGGAGACATTCTGGCAGTGAGCAGCCTCCAGAGGCCAGGCAGCTCTTTCCCTTCCCCACTGCACCCCAGCACAACCCCAGGGCACCCTGGGACCTGACTGTGCTCTCCCTCAGCATCCAGCACCTGCCACTGGTCAGACAAAGCGTGCTGCAGCTCAGAGCTGAATTATGGCACACACACTGCGCATCCGGCGGCGATTTATGTCCCTGATGACAGGCTTGATTCATTAACCTCCCCACACCGTGTTACTGGAAGAGCTGGAGTAGTGAAATTACACCTTCTGCTCCACACCCGTGCGTTCTCTTACCATCTCCTGACCAAACTCTGCTGCCTGGTGATATTTTTAGCTCTAGGGAGCTCCGATCTTTTTGTTAATGGGGTATGTGTCCTATGAAACATGTGCAGGCAGATCACTGCATCCGCAGCCTCATACAGGGAGCTGCCACACTGTCTCCTGTCTCTCCAGGCTCGGGGAGGGAACAGTGGGTGAACATCCCTGGTCAGAGACTTGGCAGCATGAGATCAAGAAGGGTCAAACCACTTTTGTTGCTCCCAAAGGTGCTATGGCAGCACTGCATTGGGGTATCAGAACAGCCCTGGGACGTAACTAGACTGAGGTACATCCTCCAGCCCACCCTGGGGGTGTGTGTGCTGGGGCCAGGTACCAGGCTGCTTATTTATAATGCTAATTAATAGCTGCTGGAACAGCCACTTACCGGCCACCAGGTTCCTGCAGCACGAGGAGGGCTCTCCCTGCCGGGGATAGGGGAACTGCTGTAGCTTCTCCTTTTCCAGGTCCTGATTTCTACCCAGGGAAAATCAGGGATACTGGAGGATTTGGGCTTCCTACACCTGGTGCTGCTGGATTGCTCCAACATGCCCAAGAACAGAGCACCTACCTGGAAGCCTCTGGTTGCTGAGCAGCACCAGGGAACTAAAAAGAAGTGGCAGGTCAGTCTATTTATTGAAGGACCTAAATTGAGAAGGTGGGAGTCTAATTTTAGGCACCTGGTGTTGTGCTTCAGAATGCTGAATTAAGCCCTGCAAGGGCTTAAATGCATCACTTCTTCCCTAATGCTGTGGGAGAGAGCCTGCATCTCTGGGGCAGTACACCCCTCAGATCAGCCCTCCTTGCCAGCCTGACCAGTTTCAGGGGCACTGGAGCTGCTCAGACATGCTATAACGGACTGGGAATCCTAGTAAACCCTAGACAGCACCCTACAGCCTGTTTGGTGACTGAGCCCAGCTGTGACTCAGCAGCAGGAGAAACCGAGGGCTATAACCACCTGGCACTGACAGCACATCCCCTCTGTCAAGCAGCTCCCTGGGACTGGAGACACCTTCAGCTGAGCCCTACCACTGTGCCCCTGCAGCAGAGCCAGGCACACTTTGTTAACGCTAAAGAATTAAACCTCTCAACATCCAGCAAGGAAAGGAAAGATGAGCTGCTGTTGCACCTGAGATGACGCTGGCACACAGGGGTACTGATGTCAGGAAGGGAGACAATGGGAGCAGAAACCTCCACCACCCCCTGCAACCCATCCAGGGACAGCCACCACACCAGTTCCACACCACCTGTGGCAAGACAGACCCTCTCTGTGTTTTACGTTGCTTTGTGATCCCTGGAAAGCAGATTTGCTGCCCATAACCCAGACAAATGCCAGATCTCTTCTGCTGAAGGAGACCTCCACCCTGCCCTGTCCCACAAGAGGACCCCAGAGGCAACTGTGGCCATATCAGATGCCCCAGGAAGCATGAGGAGCTTGAAACAATCTATGGCTCAGCAGAAAGATAAATGGAGAGCAAAGCACTGTGCTGGCAGATTACTGTTCCGCAATTGCCCCTTGGAGGACGCCTTCTCTGCAGCTCTGCCAGCTTGCTGCTCTCATTCAAGACTTTCCAATCATTGTAATAGAGTGAAACTTTATTTACTGCCTTCATCTTGGCTTTCTAAAGTGTCCATGGGCACACAGCAGATCTCTTTCATTCTGTACTAACAAGTGTGTTAGTGGTTTTTCTACCACAGCACAAATCAACCCCAAATAAACATGGGTGCTGAGAGAAGTGTGTAAGTGGTGGCTGGTTCAGAGCCAGCAAAGGAGAGGACAGGGGTGCCCAGATATCTGGCTGGCATCTGCAGGCAAAGGTCTGTCCCTGAGCAAGGGACAATGAACTCGACAGGCCGGCCATAGGCTTCAGCTGCTGCTGGGGTGTGAAGGCACATTCATTCATGTTTTAAATGGTCCCATGGCTCAGCTGGGACTGAAGGGCAACTGAAGGCCAACACCAGAAGGGATAGGGGGTGCTATCTCATGCTGAGCACACAGCACACTCATCACATGCAAGTTCACTACTGGCCATTGCTTTGAGGAAGCCTCAGGCACAATGCTGTGTCTATACCAGGCAGCTGGGAAGCCCTGGGATGTGCACTGTGTCCCAGGGACATGTTGTGGCGGAGTAGCTCTCTGGGGCTGGACAATGCTGACCAGGCAGAATCTCATCCTCAGGAAGATGTCAGAGGACATGTGGGAAACCGAACAGGCAGTGCTGCCTGTTTCCAGCACCCACGGCTTTCTCCCAAAATGTGGCCCCTCAAAGCCTCCTTTTCCAGGAGTTGTGAATGGATGTGTGGCTTCAGAAATGGCAGGGGTAAAACCAGGCAGCCCCACCCTCCTACTCATGCTCTGGTGCCACTTGGGGCCACGATGATGAGATGGGAGAGTGGAGGTACAAAAAGGCACTGAATCACCAGCAGGCAGCACAACGCAGGCACATGTGTGTTATAGCAGAGCATGAGGATGGAAGCACATCCTGCCAGAGCTGCCTGCCAGGGCAGAAATGCTTTGTTTTGCAAGAGCATCTTGAGATTACCGATTTCTTCTGAGGAGCTTCTTGGCCCAAGCCTCTGCATCATTAGAAATGCAAGAACATTTTCCTAATCAGCCAACTCCATCAGCACAGGGGATGCCAGCTCCCATCAGTTCAGTATGATGCGGTCTCTCAATTACCGTGCACTGACCAAGGCTCCGCTGAGAGCCTCACCAGGAGAGAAATCTCTCAGTAGAGTCAGGGAAGAAATAAGGGTGCAGAGAAACATCAGTACCCCTGTTGGGACTGGGCTGCTGCAGCCGCAGAAACAGCACCTTTTGCTCAGCTGTTTTGGTATAGGGCAAAACTGCTCTAAGCAGATTAGCAAATTGGTGCTCAGAGGGCAGAGATGCTCCTGTCCCCACCCTCAAAGGAGTGGGCACCCAGCCCAACCCTGTCTCAGCCAGTCACTGTCCCTGACAGGGTTATTGATTGGCCAAGACTCATCCTTGAGATGCAGGATGCGCAAGGTGGAGCCATCCTCTGCGCGTTGCCATGGCAATGCAAAGCATTGTCACTTCCTCATCCCTGTCCCTGCCGTTCCACAGCACAGTGCCCAAGCAGCGGCTTTCCCCTGAGCCAGATTTGAGGCTTGGCACACCTCCTGTCACACACCTCTGGGGCACATCCCTCCTCCTCCATCCTGCCAGCACAGCTGCAAGTGAGGGCTCAGCACTGGCTAGCTTCACTCCTGGTTCAGGGAGCTGCTGGAGCTGGAGAGGTGGGAGAAGGAGGTGCTGGGGTGAGCCAACTGATTTCTCTCCATTTCCTTCCCTTTCCTATCTGTGTTTTTCTCTTCTGCTTTCTTGCCCTTCCCAGCCCTGTAGCCAGACTAGCTCCACTCCTGTCAGATGTGCATCAGTGCCACCAGGACAGTGGGCTTTGCAGGGTCGTGAATGGGGCCTGGGAAGATCGAATGCTCTTACACATGAGCAATTTCTGTTTGAGCTGAGATAGGAGAAAGCGAGAGATGAGCCATTGACAGAGACAGCAGCTGGGCTGCTGCTGGCCTTCCTGTGCTTTGTTTTTCTAGCTGGTTAACAAGGAGGGTTTCCCCTGGGTGTTCCCTCTCTTCACGTGCCCCAAAATGCAGACACATCCTGACCAGATGTGATTAGAGGAATGGATCCCATCCTCTGTATTTCATGGGTGATTTAGAGGGTATATGATCTGTGGAGCTGCATGCAGCTGCCCCAGGAGGGATGGCCTGATGCCACAGTGCTGGAGACATCCTGGTAAAGCACAGAGCGCGGACCCTTCTTCCTCCCCACAGCCAGAGGCAGGAGCAACACACGGCCTGAGGTGATATCTTCTCCCCTGGCCCTGGGCTGTAGTGACAGGGTGCATTGTCCGCCTGTGGGAGGGAGACACTGGGTTTCCAGGGATGACGACCTGCTCAGCATAGCTGCTGCCCCCCGGTTACCCCTTGCACTGCATGAGCCACACGCAGCCTGGGATGTTCTTGGCACCTTGACATTAGTGGAAATGGGAAAAGTGCCAATGTGGATCCCTCATGTAACTCCAGAGGAGCAGTTGCTAACAGTGTACACCTGGTTCACCCCTGGAGCCCAACTTACTGTGGTCATGGAAGGTGTGCGTGCAAGAAGCCAGGCTGCCCAGCCTGGGGCAGTGCTGCATGGGATGGCAACCAGGGAGCCCTCCTGCCTGGGCCTTCTTTGCCTCAATTTTGCCTTCCCCTATCTTCAGTCTTTTCCCCATCTGACCTGTGCTGCCCTGACTGGGGAAACTGTAAGAGCAGTGGAAACGTGCCTGCTCCATGTCTTCTAATCCCTGGATCCTGTCTGTTCCCTACTCTGCCCCATACATCCCTTTGGGACCTCACAGCCAAAGGCTGCAGCAGTCCCAGCAGATGCTCTGCTGGGACGAACATGCTGCCAGTCCATGTGTTCAGATGTGTGTGTGCTCCCGCTCTTTGGATGTGTCTTTGCCCTTGTGGTACATTATGATGCTCCTGAATGCCTTTGACATAGGAGGGCCTGTTAGCTTGGCTCCTGTGCCAGCTGAGTACTTCGCTCACACCAGAGCAGCTGCCAAGGCTCTGCTTGGCACCAACAGCCAGGGTGCCATTACCTTGCTGAAGCCGTACTGTGCTGCTGTCTTTAAAAGCAAAATGAACAAGAAAAGTTTCAGCTCTGCAGCACGTTCCCAGGCTGTGCAAGAGATGCTTTCACAAGAGTTGAAGATTCAATGCAAACTGGGCACTGAAGGCCAAAGGCTCTTGCAGTATAAGAGAATATTTTCTGAAAGCAGAAGCTGATTCATACCAACAGAGATAGCCATTTATTTAGGAAAGCTTAAAATCACAGAAACCTTCCACTTCTGTAACATCTAACAGGGTTATAAGCTCTGCTGTAACCTGCCTGTCCATGGAAGATAGCACATTCATAACACCATTTCTTTAGTGTTGGTGTCTAAATAACCACAAATCCACAGACAGAGAAGGTGTGGCAGTGAAATCAAATATAATTCAGCCAGACTCCAACTCGCATTCATCATGGAAGGATGCAGGAGCCAGCATGGTCCAGCTCCCAAAGTCAGCAGCACTGCTGGAGCCCTGGTAACCAAATTCTCCGCAAGTGAAACCAGAGGCTGCCTGTGGCCTTTCTTCATCTATGCTACAATGAATTAAACATGTTTAAATATCAAAAATGAAAGATCAAGGCTCAGCAGTAATAAATTCTCCACAGTCATTTTCAGTATTAAGTTGGTGTGTACCCAAGGCAAGCGCAATAATTGGAGTCATGAGGTAATTTATTTGGAGGAGGAAACCAAAGGCATTCAGATATTGGTGTGCTCGATCTTGGCATGCATTCATGTCCCGGTTCCCTGCCTACATTATAAGATCCTCCACAGTGAGGACCCTGCTGGGGTGGGATCGCTGGTGGCAGCGTGACACGTAGGTTTGGTACATGCAATGAAGCTCTAGTCCCAGGCAGTCCCTACCAACATGAACTGAAGGGCAGCAGGCTGAAAGGCAGGATGTATCGGGTCGTAAGCGGCCTTTGTCTGTGCAGTACCTGCACAGCTTCCTGTGGCGATGTTCTGGCTGCTGCTCAGAGGAGGGAAGATGTTTTCCTTGTCCTTGGAGGATGTAGGAAAAAATCCCCATGGCTGTCAAGTGGAAGATTTAAAAATTCTCAATAATTTCCATGACTCCAGGAGATGGGACTTATTTCAGCCACTTGATACCCCAGGAATGAAGCTTTCAGGGCTGGCAAAGGTGTGGATAGCTTTTCAATGTCTTGCCATTAAATCACAGTCTCCTTCAGCTTCTCTTGGTAGGTCCAGAGCACTTGACATTGCTAGGAGCCCAAAGCAGAGCATTGGAACAGCACAGAGAAAGAAGAGGAATACATTATATTTCATCTTTTGCAGACACAGGCTGAAAACAGTGCGAACAGCTTATTGCATTGAACTCCCCGTCTAACACTTCAAGTGCTTGCTACTGTGGTCAGTTGACCTGTCTGGGC
The DNA here is from genome assembly GCA_013396935.1 of Baryphthengus martii. Classification (NCBI taxonomy): domain Eukaryota; kingdom Metazoa; phylum Chordata; class Aves; order Coraciiformes; family Momotidae; genus Baryphthengus; species Baryphthengus martii. Next base: position 297,184 of record VWZK01007401.1, read on the forward strand.
ACCAGGTACCCACCAAGCCACTCTATCATTCCCCTCCTCTCAGCAGGAAAATGGGAAGAAAACAAGATGGAAAAAAACACTTAAGTGAAGATAAAGACAGTTTAATGAAAGCAAAGCAAAAGCCACGCATGAAAGCGAAGGAGAACAAGATTTATTCTCTACATCCCATCAACAAGCAATGTCTGGCCCCTTTCCCAGGAAGCAGGGCTCCAGTAGGTGTAGCGGTTGCTCCAAAGGACAAACAGATGTCCTCCCTCCTCCCTCTCCTTTTCCCTGGCTTTTACTGTTGAGGTGATGTCATATCTTATGGAATATCCCTTTGGTCAGCTTGGGTCAGCTGTCCCAGTTGTGTCCCGTCCCCAGATCTTGTCCAGCCCATCGCACTGCGGGGGGAATGTTGGAAAAAACAGCCTTGGTGCTCAGCCGTAGCCATAACACGGTTGTGTTATCAACATCTTTCTAGCTCTCAATTCAAAGCACAGCACTCCGAGGGCTGCTGTGGGGAAAATTAACTCCATCTCAGTTCAGACCTGACACAGCCATTAAAGTAGAAACTTATCTGAGATCTTACAAAGATGCATTGGGTTTAATCTGTTTTTTCCAGCATGGAGGTTGTGAAGCCTTGGGCTGAGCAGAGCTAACCTAGGGGAGGCAGGGAGAGCACTCAGCTGCTGTGCTTGGAGCAGCTGCTGTATTTGGCTGGGAGCATCTCTCTGTCTGTTACTTGACAAGCTAGAGAAGTGCTTTTTGATGTTTCTTTTGATTCAGTCCTCTCTCTTCCTTCTTGTCCCCAGGGTATTGGACTTCGTAATAAAGCTGGAGGCAGGCAGAGAGGGAAAAGTTCTTTGAGCTTTTTGCAAATGAACAGAATCTTATCATCTGTCTGCTTCGGTCTTAGATTTACCCTGTAATCTTATTTACAGCCTGAATACCAAGTGCTGGAGCTATCAGTAGGTGATCAATAACTGAGAGAGGCTCCTCCATAATCTGCAACCGTTCAAAGACAATCTGTTCACATATATGCAGGCACGGAAGCTGCTTTTTAAGTGGTAAGGTGCTGTTGTGAGAGCCCAGCATGGTCCCCTCTATGCAGATCGAACTAGGGGTCTGACAAGCCCCAGTCTTCCTCCCAGGAGTCCCCCTCCCTGAGCTACCAGCCTTGCCATGAATCGAATCTTCAGCACAAGCCATGGTTTGGAGGAAGGACGCGGTCTAACCTTCCCTGATGGGCAACCCTTTCCTCTGCCTTGAGGGGATCAGTGTAAATCAGAAGCAATGCTCCTGAAACAATGATTTGCTTCTTCTTGGGGAGGTGGAACTAGTTGCTGGATCCATGGGAAACTTGGGCTAGTGTGCTGGGAAACACTCCAGCTCCTGTGTGCTGCTAATTGTCATGACTGCTTTCCCCTGGGATTGCTAATCTTACTGTTTCTTACTGCCCTGTGTTTTGCATTCAGCTTTGCCTTTAATTTACCTGAGGACGCTGGTAACTCCAGGGTACATTAAAGTAGATAAACAGATCTCAATTTTAAGAAGGGCTGCAGGAAGGATGGAGAGAAGACTTGTCATCACTTTGTCAAGTTGTAGTCCAGGCCTGGCAAAAATCAGATGGCTAAATTCTGATATTACCTCTTGTGTGATCACCTCAAGCAGAGAGGACCGGGACACAGATGCTTGCCCAACCTTCCTGTCTACTACCTCCCCCCTCCAGCTCCCACGCTGGCTGAGAGACAGTTGGATCAGCGCCTGTTGGGTGCAAGCCTGTTGCTGCCTCCTTCTCACCGACGCCCTCTTACTCAGCAGTAGCACCCGCCCCCCAGCTCATCCATCATCCCAGATTAGCCATTAGTAAAGCCACCCATTTGCAGGGCTGCAGCCCAAATGAATTGTGTTAGTATTCTAGCTACCGCAATGAATGGCCTGACATCAAAACCATTTTGGATTGCAGGGAGAAAACAATCAATTATTTCATTCCCCTGTCTGCTGCCAGCACCCAGGCACACAGGGCTGGAGCGCACTCTGATCCCTCAGAGGCATTTTGAAACCCTGGTCAAGTTAACAGTCTGTTTTGTTTCACTCCATTCATGGCAAGCACCAAAAGGATGTTATTATAAACCCCATAGTGTGACAGGATGTCCCCCACAGCCATCTGGCCCTGCCTGCCAGTCCCTGCACCCTTGCTGGATCACACCAAGTCCCTCCTGCTGCCTGTCCAGAGACGCACATCTTTGCTCTCCCACAGCTCCCTCCTGCCACAGGGAACACTGCAGGTAGTCCAGCCACCTAGGCAGGCAAGGGAAAGGATAGTAACTGTGTGCAAAAGGAAAAAACTTAATTGGAGTGTCCTGTTTCTCAACTCACCCATCTAGGGCCATCAAGTTCCCAGCACCAGTGTGTGTCTCTTGCTTGCTTCTCATATCTCATGTATAAATATAGCAGCAATAATTAGATGAGGACTCTTTGCCCTCTTGCTGGCATCTCGTTCTGTGCAGAGCATGCTCAGGCAAATGGCACAGCATGTGATCCTCTGCAGACCCAGCTGGCCGTGCCGGGCAGTTGGCCATAGAGCATATTTTGGACACATGCTCCCCTGCTGCAACCCAAAACATTCCTCCTGGGAAATATTGTTAAATGGCTTCAGTCACCCGCCGGCTCCAACGTGATGCAGGATGGCTGGGCTTGCCAAGAAGAAAAGCATCCTCTTGATGCAGGTCATGCAAGGTCAAAAGAGCGACCAAGAGCAGTGGTGCCATTTCTTGTTTTAAGGCACTGTGTCCTCAAAACAGTCCCTCTAGATGACCGCCCCAAAGTCATGGTCCTTGGGAGGGAATGAGTGCGAAGGACAATTTCCCCGCCCGCTGCCTCAGCTTCTGCGGTACTGGTGAGAGCACAGCTCTTGGTGGCAGAGACACTCTTCAGTGTTCACTGAAGAGAACTTGTTGCAGCAGTTTCTGTTCCTGAGGCTGTGTGTAAAGAGAAACAGACTGGAACATGCCAGGGCTGCTCTTCGTTCCCTTCAGCTGGTGTTAAGTTCGAGGAATAATGTTTTCAGGGCAAACAATCCCTTTTCCTGGTCTACAGCACTTATTTTCAGAAGAAATCTCCAGGTCTTTGGGATCCTGAGCAGACACTTTTTCCCCTTGCCCTTCATTTCCTCAAGAGCTCATCCCACACTCACATAGTAGGGAGGAGTATCAGCTTCTCTCTTCTCTGGTTGGTGGCTATGTGCACCTTAATGCTTTGTATGCGCTTAGAAGACCTTTTCACATTACATGGTTTGTCCCCACTCCCTAACAAAAGCTGTACCCTGACAGCAAAACTAAGCACCTGTCCAGGAGAAGAAAATAAGATTGATTTGACTCCAAATGCTGCCAAATGCATAAAGTCAACACAGCGGGAAAAATAAGGCAGGCGATTTTATCCTACTTGCTTTCAGCAACCGTGACATTAGATGTTATTTGACACAAGAGAAGAGCCAATATTTTCAAACCGAAGGGCAGTTATTTAAACCGGTGTCTTTAGAGGATTTGGAAGCAGTTCAGAACAGGATTCCTGGGGAGCAGCTTCTGACTTGAGATCATGATTATCAAGGGCCCACATGTTTCTTGATGGTTTCACCCTAGTCCAGACTTTCCAGTTAAACAAAACTCCAGGCAAGCTTTCCAAAAGCACCCTCTTCCTGACTCCTGTCTGCCATCCATAACCATCAGCTAGACCAGCACTAAAATTCAGTGCTGAAAGTTTTTGCAAATTCCCAGCTAGAATTGAAGGAAGAGCCCTGTTCACCTCACCAAGCACAAGCTCTGGAGCCCCAGCCTAATAACATAAATGTCAGTTGCTAAACCCCCAGTTGGCCTTTGTGGGTGTCTCTGGCACAGTAAACCCATTGTCAAGACTGTGAAATATTAAATGAGGCATTAGAGTCAAAAGAACAAAATCACACATCTTAAGGCCACTTTCCTATACCCTTAGGGTTTGGCTCTGCCTGTCTGTGATGCAAATGGATATGGATTTATAGCAGACTTGCCCCAGTACAGGCACCAGTGCTGGCAGGAACAGGAGGTGGCTCCTGCTTGGTCCCCAAAAGCGTGTGTCACATGTCTACCGGAGGTGAGTGCACTTCACAGGCTCCAGCCCCACGCCAGGTGTGCTGCTGCACTGCCCCTTGCTAACGCCAGGTCCCCAGTGATGCTCAGAGGTCCGTCCAGCTCTCTCCTTTTTCAAACAGGAGGTGAGGCTTTCAGGGCTCAGAGTTCCCTGTGGAGCCTGAGGCAGAGGAAGGTGATGGATGAAGGCTCCCTAGTGCCAGGCTATTGTTTTCCCTGTAAGCCCATTCCATTTTGCCACAAAAATAGCGACCAAGCATCAGCAGGAGGGTGCTGTAGGTGCTTGTTGAAAAGCCCCACTTGTGCCTTGGTACATCCACTGGGACTGAAGCGGCTTTATAGGCCTGAGCTTCACAGATCTATCTGCCAGAAATGAAAAAAGGAGGAGGCTCTACCAGAATGGCAGACATATCCTGGAGAGCAAGTAGGAAAACAGAGCAGATACAGAGGGGAGAGGTACTGAGATACTGCAGGCTTGGAATCCAATTCCTTGTTAAACTGGAAAAAGACTCTTTGAAGATAATGCTGGTAGGGTAACATCTCTTCAACAGAGATGAGGCTGCAGGTTGGAGATGCAGAAATGCTCTCGTGTGTACACGTGGGCACGTAAAGGAAGATGATTGAAAGAGCCATTAAGTGTAATGTCGGCAAATACAGAAATTAACAGAGAAAACACCCTGGGACATTCAAGTATCCAGTGCCACGCAATGGGCCAAATGCAGTGCAGACATTAAGTACAAAGCCCAGGGCTGTCTATGACAGTCAGAGTCCTGGGTTACTGCAGAATAGATGTTATGACTTGAGCTCTGCTAACGAGAGAAGAGGCTGCGTGTGAAGAGCTCCTGCTGGGACAGGTAGGGCTATTTCCATCTGTCACAGGTCTAAACTGGTGCTGCAGGTCTTACATCAACCAAGGGAGCTCATACGGTTGAAGGGAGGGAAAGAGTTAAGTACTCTTCTTAGTTATAATGCGCCCCATGAGTCAAGAGTGAGGAAAAAAACAATGATAGTGTCAGGATATTGGGACAGGAGATCCAGGCTTCCCTGGACAGAGACAGCAGCTATCCTTGCTGCAGGGAGGCAGGAAAGCAGCTTCCACTATTGCATGCATATGGATTAGATATTTAAAAGAGGGTTGAGCGCATACAAGTCCATGTCTTCCTAATCCTAACTCTTTCCATCCTACTTTTCCTAGTAATGAATCAAGAGCAAACCCAAACAGCTCTTCTGTTTGCCCAGGTGAATTTACCACAAGAGCTGGTGAGCTTTGCTCTGCAGCTGTCTCAGCCCCTACATGGCCTGTGAGCAGTCATTAGCCGCTGTCTTGCTGACTGTAGGCAGACTTAATTACAGGCTCATGGTGTGCCAACTCGTCCTTTTGGATTCCGTCAAGTATCTCTTAGGACTGATTCCTTCACTCACAAAACACGAGTATTTTTGACACTAGCTCTCCCGCAAAATTATTTTTGCATAAATAGTCACTCCTCTCTGCTTGCAAGTGTCTTTGTGCCTGGAAACTCATTGACTGAAGGAAAGAAGATCTCTGCAGCCTTGACACCTGAACTTGAAAGCACCATTTCTGAACAGTGCCAGATTTTTCCCAGCCTAATTAGGGCTGTCTGAGTCTGAAAAACCAGTCCTTCCCTGTGTGGCCAGATACTGCGTTGTGCTGCTAGCCCAGAGAGTCAGCAAGCAACTTAGGCTGTATTGACAGAATTCCCAATGGAGTAATTGAACTCAAATAATTCAATTAACACTGCAATTGAGTAATTGCATTTAGAGGATTGCTGTAATTGAGCAATATTTGTATTGTCCCAGCAATGAGGATAGGCACAGTCGCCTTTCAACAGGCAGAGACAGATGGTGCTAATGAAGGGCAGAAGATAAATGCGAGGTCACTAGATTAAATGCTCTCCCTTTTTTGGCTAGAGAAGAAAGTAAAACACTGTGATCCTGTTGCCTTTAAAAGCCTAAGTAACAGAAATAGAAGAGACTCTGCAGGACTGTAGGAGTCTGCTTTACCATTAATTACCTTTTATTGAAAGCTCACAGCCTGCTTGGCATTGCATCAACAACAGGGCAGCCGTAGTCCTTGCCCAGCTAGTTCGTTATCTTAATAAAATGCTGCCTCACAGTTTAGACATCAGCAGCAAATGCGGAGCTAAAACTTAGGGAGGAATTTCTGCCTCCACTAACAACCTGAATGAACCTGCAGCAAGTGTCAGGCCAGAAGTTAGGAGGCCAGATCTCAGTAAGATAAAACAAAGGTAGAAAAATAAAACATTCAGTTTTAGGATGCCTCACTTGTTGTGCTATATGTAGCTGCATCTTGAGAGTCTACTGGATTGAGATCAGTGAGGATGCTCTGGGTGACTGAAGATGGCAGGTAAATTACCACCCATACTACCTCTACTTGCATTGCAGGCCAATTTTGGCAAAAACTGTCTAAACTGGCCACCTCACTATCTGTCAAGAATGACCCAAGCAAACCCACTAACTCTTGTCTCCTGAGAGAAAAAGAAAAAAAAGGTATTGTAGTGAACATAAAAGCTGTTATCTCCTGTTTACCTTTTAGTACAGGGGCTCCAGGTGCTGAATGTTTGTCTTTTGCATGAGTTTGGGAGTATAGGCACTTGGGTTTTCAAGAATTAGCCTCTAACCAAACAGGAGCTGCAGCTTACAGTTTCCTTCCCTGTATTTGGGAATTTGTATCTTTGCTTCCTAAGATCAGTATGTGGATAAAGGGGAATATGAAGAGAGGTGAAACACACAGAACAAGCTGGGCTATGTACTTTAGCACAACACCATAGTGATAAGAGTGGGGGAAAAGGGGGCTTTAGAATAGCTGTTAAGGAATAGTTTATGTATTTCCTTTGTGTAGCAGCTGTGTCTGCAGGACATTGTGACTTTGTGTGAAAGAACAATGATAGCAGGAAGGAGCACAGACTGAAGGACTAAAGATAAGGCATCCTTGAAGATAAGGAGGCTAGGCAGCTGCATCAGAACCAGCCAGGACCGGTATGGGTACTAGCCCCTGCAAGAGGTCAGAAGTTTACTGGTGAGGAAGACTACCAGCCTTCATCTGTTGACCACCAGAGGGGACCCAGTGATCACCGAAGCATCACACAGCGGGTGCGTGGGGAGGCAGGACGATATGTAAACTATCTACTGAATATTTAGATGAATTCCTGGAAGTGTAGTGAATATGCATGTTTTGTAACCATAAAAGTGAGTGAGTTTTAGTCCCTGGTGTGCAAGTTAGGTGGAGCGATCCCCCTTGCACCCAGCACCTTAGTAAACATACCTGCTTTAAACTCTACGAGTCTGGAGTTTGTTTCCACATGTCAATTGTTCTACTAGAAGGCAGGGACAAGTCAAAATGGGAATGGTGGCTCTGCCACCACAACTGGAGAACAAAGTTCATGAACAAGGTGAGATGACAACCTGCAGCTTATTGGGATACTACGGTAAACAACCTCTATCTCATTCCCACAGCTACAGTACCCTCTACTTAATTGCAGTACATTTAATCAAGATGTTTCTTAGGGAACCAAATAAAGCTTCATGATGCTTAATGACTTGGGCTTGATGGCTGGGTTGTTCAACAGGGCCCATAATTTTGATTAATTAAGATGCCTGCAGGTGTTGGATTGGTACTTAGGCAACAGCTTTGAAGCTGAGAGGCAAAGGGGGTTTTGTATCCCCTTCAAAAGGATTTCTGACAGTGCTGCCAGTTCAGCAAAGCAAAACTGTCTCCAAGCCCTTGCAAAAAAAGTTAACTCTCTTGTAGTTGGCAGTAGTCCCCAGGTTTCTGGGAAACTTGGTAGCCTGCATGTTCTTTTGACTAGTTTCCTCTTGGGAGGAGCTGTGGACAGAAACAGCAATCCAACGTTTTGCCTAGGGCAGCCTTTGTCTCCTTGACAGAAAGTAAGAACATGAGAAAATCTCCAGGTGATGATGGTGCATTCAGGCAATAGACCAAATCAGAACAGTAAATTGCCCTCCACCGGACCAATGTTTCCACTCTGTTGAAAACAGCAAGCAGAGCTTGTACTTCTGAGCAGTAGAAAACACAAGGTCTGGCTTCCTAGGAGTTTGTCCCCTAACACTGTGATTTCAGCTTCTCCCTGCCAGCATATGTCCCTTTCCCTGCAACACTTTCCCTGTCTTGCTATGTCACCAACTTGCTGGCTTCCTCTCATGGAGTAGTGTGGATAACCGACTGGAGAACAGGTGTACAGAGTGACTGGCCAAAAAAAAAATAAAAAAAAATCATGCTAGAACTCTCCCCTTAGGCAACACTTACTTGTATTTCCATTTCATATTCAGCAGCCCACTTTCTTATAAAACATACCTACCTCTGACTTTTGTCTCTTAAGTGCAGATAAAATGGCTCCAGGTTAAAAAATATTTGAGAAGAAAATAGTTGTCAGTGAAGCACACATTCCCCTCCACCATAGCTTTGTAGAGTAGGAATAACAGACGTTCAAATGCAATTTATGGAAACATAAGCAAATACAAATTGGAGTAGCTCCTTAGTGTTATCTGTGTATTTGATAGCTTGTGATGAATCATAACTGAGGTATCTGCCTCACAGTGTACTAACACTAGAGCAGAAGTTGGGTAGTAGTATTATTTTGATCCAAGCAATGTGTCCACTTTTAAGAAAACTGGTTGAAACCTCCAGGCACCAGCTTATCTTGTCCTACAGTTATAATGCAATGTACTAAAAATGTACCGTGAATTCTGAAAATTCCTGACAAAAAAATAAAAATAATATATATATGGAAACTCACTGTCAGTGTCTTCAATTCATCATGGAGAATTCATCTTCTCATTACAGTCTGCCGCAAATGAAGCTCCATAGGTACTGCCCGCAGCTGAGTCGATCAATTATGTTCCCCCACTTCTACATCAGAAGAATGAGGGACCCAAGCCATTTTGTTTTCAAAGTTCTTACAAGTTTTTTGGTTAAGTGTACCTTAAGTCTGTCAACATGCTAGCCCCTGTTCGTCCTCTCCACTTTTATCACTGAGCAAATACCTTTGATTCCTGCATGACTAACAATGTTAAATGAATGCATTTGCTCAGCAGCTAGGAAGAGAATCATCTTGGTTGCCCATCTCTGTAGCTCTAGGTTGGACCTGAAAGCCAAAGAAAAGCTTTTGTTGCATTTCAGCCCGTTAAGTGATGCTTTGTTACGCAAAGTTCCTCTTATCTCACGTTTAGGAAGTCTCTTGGGACATAATATAGAGAAGGCAGACTGGAAGGTAACTGGATCTGTTCATTGGAACACGTTATTTTATTAACCAAGAAAGATTAGAAAAATAGATGGAGGAACAGCAGGTGAACAGAAGACACTGTTTTGACATCGTCAGAAATTGTTCAAAAGAGCCGAGCTGTTCAACAATACAACTACAGTTGGTTACCCTGTTCTGCCAGTGTAGAGGAGTCTCAGATGCGGATATGGATCCCTGAAGAGCTTTGATCTCATAAAGGAGTAGTGAAGAGGAGACTCTGAACCAGCCTCAGTCTCAGCATCGGAGGCCATGCAAGAATATTACCACTCGCAGGTCTTACAACATTAACTAAGCATCAGACTCACTGGCCAGAGCCTCAAGGTGCTACTTACCAGCCATAACCACAAAAGTACTTTCTCTGGTCTACAGAATTGTAATCTCCTACTTTCTGATTCACAGAGACTGAAGGAAACAGAACATTAACTAGAGCAGTGCAATGCTGGACAGCTGAACCCATGGACGCTAGGCTCCTCCTGATACATTCAATTTCTCCAGGGATATTCCCCCTGGAGTGTTCAAGGGAAACAATCTACTGTTTCATTACCAGTCAGGTTTCAAGAAGACTCAAAGGAAGAGATTACTTTTTACAAACTTTCTCTATCCATCAGAGAAAATTTATGAAATCAAACTGCCTTGATACTCTCAAGGTGACTTCTAAGGTCTCCTCTTCAGAGAGAAAACGAGCTTTACCATTCTTGCTGTCTACACGGTAGGGGAGGTGCAGCAGGAGTTTCCTATAAAAGAGAACACCGTGAATTTCAGTGTCTCAGACCAGGTGAGCAATTGAGATGGCATTGCAAGTTACTCTTCCAATTTGTCACTAAGTACACTAAGGCAGGTTCTTTCAGTTTATCTCATTCTCATGACAGGTTCCTGCAATACCTGCCATATAGTCAGCTATATAGACCTCGAAATAATTCCAACACTACTCCTTTCTCTTGGCTGTGGCTATGACAATGATTTCCAATGATGGATTGTGTGCTCTCTCCACTGTTCTTGCTTTTGTACAGTGCTGGATTTTAAATGCAAAGGAGAAATAATGCTTCCCTGGTGGTAAAAATATAAATAATGCCTAAAGCACGAACATGTCTTCAGGAGTTTGTTTTCTCTAGTAAGAAGTGTTGTAGCCTGATTAGAGATTTTGGCCAGTCCATTTTCACAAAGCACGTCTTCACTACAAAGTACAGTTTGGGTATGAGAATGGACTTACAGTTATGAAGTTGCTGAGATTTTAACCTATACTGAAGATTAATTCAGTGATCCCTACCTGTGACATAAAGAACATAATACGCAACGAAAGGCTGGGTCTTGGACGCAGGAACTATTCCACAGTCCCTTGCTTTGTTAGACGTACAGCTTTACCTGGAATGGCTGACAAGCCTTCCAGTTTATCTTCTCACAAGGATGTCTCAATGAGAAGAATTGAATGTGTCCAGACTAACAACAGTTCAAACTTACTTGCTCATGCAGAGTCTGGATTCTTTCCCTTCTTTATGTATTAATATTATGAATGATGGGCCAGTCTGGAACCTCCACTCTCTTTACAGAGCAAACAGAATCAAGGACACTTTAAAGACCAAGAGATTTGCCCAGCCAAACTCTGTAATGCCCAACAAGACAACATGGTAGCGCAGATGGGAGTTACTCTAAATTGGGATTTAAGTTATGCTCATTCTTTCTCGGACCTTTTTAGCTAGCGTGTATAAGCCACAGCTGAAAGATGTACAGTCAAAACACCTTTGCACCACACCTACTGAAGGCAGCCATTTGCTATAACTTGGAGACGTCCTTAAAATCAGCTTGGATTAGAATCAGCCACAGGACTACAGAGTTGGAAACAGTTCTTTTGAATCCTCCTACACATCTGTGAGAGTGCAGTGTTTCTCAGGATGTAGAACTTGAAATCCTATTTGTTTCTTTCACACTGAGATTTGCACTTTTATTTGTGAAAGCAGCACTGGCTCAGGCTGTACCCAAGCAACCATTAGATTTATGGCAAACTTCCTATTTGCTAGGCTTGTGACTACAGACAGATGGATACTAAGATGATAATGGCAAATATTAGTTACCAAAAAGACAAATTTGCAAAAGAAAAATTATGCTGAGGTTTTTCTACATCTGCAGCATTGCATTAACCTACCTCTTTTACTACCTAAAGGTTCTGTGGGTCATTAGCTGAACAATTACTCCTCTTGATCTTCCAGTTTCAGAGCTAGCACTTTCAAACATTCTTTCACTCCTGTTGCATCTTTGGGTTAAGTCCAAGCAGGAGGTAACTGTCCCATCCTGGTTTTGTCTGTGAGAAAGGTGGCTTTTCTATAGTTAGTCCACTAGGGACAGAATTTATCTGGGCCTTAATCCATGGCCTGCACTTTGAATTTATTTGCAGGAAGCTATTCACATACAGATCTTCCCAAATCCCATTCAATGTAGCAGGTCACCCTGGAAAGGATTAAGCTTTCTTATGAAAGCACTCCTGTTGTGAAGGACTTTAAGCAAAATAGACATAGGAATTATCTGGAAATCTCAGTCAGAGGAATTGTACACTGAGGGAAATACAGAGGAAGACTGAAAAGGCTCAGAGTATATCAGTCAGCTGATTATCTCTGAAGGTTTGAAATAGCCCTAGAAAAAAACACAAACCATAACTCAAAGGAAATGTCTTTAAGGAAAGCTTGTAACTTTTCCATGCATCTGTGCCTTGATGTGTCCACAATTTGGCTTTCAAGTTGTGAAAAAGTATCTGCACGTTTTTGACCACCTTCACTTATATATTTGTACAAAACGGGATTTAAAAAGAAAACTCCCAAGAAGTCCTTCAGGACAGTGGGCAGTTTTTTGCCAAACATTTCAGGCCCTTGAAGCCTCACTGTTTAATTAGCAAAACTCTGTCTCAGAGCTATTTTTGCCAGAATAGTATCACAGATTCAAAGGCAGCACACTATATACCTACAGACAGACTATGGTTGTTTTTATCTACTTCTCTTTCTCATGAGCAATTAATAACCCGATCTTCATCTTTAGCTTTGCTTTCCACATGGTATTCAGTTGAAGGCTTTGTTAAACCTCCTTTCTAACAAAGTACTAACTGTACTTCTATCAATTGTGTTTCACGTACTTTTTGGGAGTTCGAAGGTCAAGAATCTTGTCCTGGATATTTATTGTGATGTCTGAGCACTTTGTCTCTGGCAGCTTGATTTTAACCTGAAATGATGGGCAGAGCTGTGATTAGATACGTAGCCCTATAAGCCAAAAAATGATTGCATCTTTATGAATATTTTGATGCTAAGTGTCAAAGAGCAACATTCTGAGTAGGTAATTTGTATCAGAGAAAATACGACAGTGACAATAATTGCTTTCAATAGCTTAGTGATGTGTATTGATGTTCTGTTTTCTTTAAAATCCTGAGCTGATAACATACTTGACGGGTATTGTACGTCCAGCAAAATCTCCTGGCTTTGTGTATTCTGAGGAAGAAATGTGGCGAAAAGGGCTGGCATCACCACCATCACAGTTTATGGAAAGGATGAGCAGGAAGGCCAACGAGGCAGATATCCTGTTGGGAGTCTGTTACAGACCACCCAGCCAGGATGAAGAGGTTGATGAAGTGAAGTGTCCCCTTGTTCTCATGGGGGACTTCAACTTACCAGACGTCTGCTGGAAATACAACACAGCAGAGAGGACTCATGATTAGGGGAGTGGAGTATCTGCCATATGAGGATAGGCTGAGAGCGCTGGGGCTGTTTAGCTTGGAGAGGAGAAGACTGAGGAGGGACCTCATCAATGCTTACAAATATCTAAATAAAGGGTGAGTGTCAGGAAAATGAGGCCAGACTCTTCTCAGCAGTGTCTAGTGACAGGACTAGGTGCAACAGGCATAAAACGGGAAATAAAAGGTTTAAACTCAATACCACCTCCTTCTCAGCTCCTCTCCTCTCCAAAATTGTGTCCAAGATGAACATCTCAAAGCCAACACACAAATGTAAATATCATCTACAGATGCTTGAAGCACTACAAGAAAATCTTACAGGAGGCCAAAAGCGAAAACACACCTTGGTGTTTACACTGTGTCCCTCAAGAAGGCAGCAGGATTTAAAAGGGCAGAGAAAGAGCACAGAGAAGGGAGATACGGGTTCAGCTCACCACTATATCTTCACAGCAGGCTGTGGAGGGGTCTTTCCTGCTCATCCCAAAGAAGACATCTTCTGTTCCCATGCACTGTTTGAATAAAATCTGATACCTAAGAAAGAGAAGTAGCTGTCTAAAAATATAGGAAAAGAGTCGGGAGACTGATGGAGATTGTATTTGTCATGAGGATATTTATGGTCCTCAGAGATTTTCTCTTCTTTCCAGTCTCCCTTCAAGGATTCAATCTATCCTCATGGGGTTTCTGTTCAGAATCATGACTTAGTTAGCTAGAAGACAGGTGGAGATCATTCACCCCACCTTCCAAGGCACTCACTTTGCTGCCTCTAATTCACCCATCAGCCTTTGCAGGATAAGGAAATGCATCCTAAGTTAATATGATACTTACCAGCTAGTCAAAGACTACAAACTCTTGGGAAATGGATTTGAAAAGAATGTGTCACAATTACACGTGTTTTGTTCTGCCATTCAACATATTCGTGCAGCCTGAGAATAACATACCTTTCCAGAATGTTTTGCAATCAGAAAACACTTATTTTCTATCCTTCCACATCTATGAAATATAGAATCACATACTCCCTTGCTCTTAGTACTTAATGAATGAGAAAATGAAAAATAAATTTGTATTTAGAACATACATTACTTCTACTAAATTGAGCAAAATAAGTGGCATGAGTCACTTCTCTAAGCCATTGGAAAGAGCGTATGGATAGTCTTTTTCACATCTCCAGTGTTCATGTGCATACATAAGTCGTCCTGAGTCAATGAGAAATCTGTCTAATAGCTCTGGATTCACCTCTCTAGCCACCTCTTTGGACCATTTTCCTTAATTCAATTCAATGAAATGTTACAAAGACTTATACTGTCTTTTCATCTGTGCAACGCAGGTGATAACTGCTTGAGGCTAGAGAAGCGCTACATTTTACCAAGCATGGAGAGGAAGGGTCAAAATATAGCATGAGAAAAGCTTCTGTTGTGCCAACAAGATAAAGAGACCATGTTCTACACCTTACAGGTGATGATTTCAAGAACAACTGTATGTGAGGCTGTAGGTGAATGTCAAATAATTTTTAGAAATGCTGAGTATACGTTCAGATGGGTCTCAGTCCTGTATTTAGATCAGTAAATTGAACAACTAACGGCATGACTTATTGCAGAGAAAAATGAGGATTCTGGACTACAAGCTAGTGTACAATGTGCATCTTCATGGGCTTCAATCCATCTCCTCAAGCATGTAGCACTCCAGAATATGGCATCAGAACATAATAATTAGAAAGGGAAAGGCTGCTTTGTGGACTGATGCTAAAGGCTTTCTGACTTCTACAGACTACAACTAATATGCCTGTTTGTATCTATTTCAACAATGATTTTCTAACTGGTTTTCTATAAGCAAGGGACAAGGTGCTGGTTCTAGGCTGTACCTTCTGTACCTTGACAGACTGAGATTGAATGACAAGGTTTAAAAGCTCAAACTTGCCTGCATATAGCCTTCCTGCCTGGAGTGCTGTTTCTAAAGAGCTTAATTCTTTGAAGTGCAAATATAAGTTGGAGTACTTTATGAGTACAAAAAAATGAACGCATCTCAGTTGCAGTAGGAAAAGACAAGTATTTCGTACAAATGCCATATTTGAAAGCAAGTAAATAGCTTTGGTGGCCTACCTTCCCTCCTAATCTCACTTTATACAAGTATCTGACACTAAGTAATCTTATGATTAAAAAAAAACAACTCCATGTTTCTGCTATGAGATCAGAAGGTCTCAAAACAGGAGGTTAAAATCACTCCTCACGCGTTGTTTTAGATGCAACACTGATATTCTTCCTTTCTCCTTCCATGGCAGAAGCTTTTCAGACGTCTGTTTCACTCAGATGCAGTAGATGCTGTTTAACTCACGTTTCCATTAATGCTATGTAAAGCCCAGGCAGGCAATCTCAGCTCACTTACTCTGGCTGTTCTCTAGGGTCCCAAGTATCATCAAATTCAGATCCTTCTGGGACCTCCTCTGTATTCCAAATAGTGTTCCTGTCTTCAGATTTCGTTTGAAAAGTACCTGTAAGCGATGAGAAAAATCACACCGTCATGTTTTGGAATGTCTCTGTTCCTCTGGGTTTGCTGAAAACTTTGATTTTTTCTAGCCTTTACAAAAATCTTTATTCTAAAAGCATTCTAGTTAATGATTACAGTTTCCTTCACTTCAGTATCTTATGAATGAGAATTTGCAGAGGAAGAATTTTTTCCTTTCCCTTAAATCTCCTTCACCCAACCTTTATGTTAAGGAAATACTCCTTTCAGGCATAAAATATCTATCACTTCAAAATGGGTAAAGCATACAAATATGAAATATTAATCTTTCCTAAGCACCCTGACATGAGATTTTTTAAGAGAGCAGTCATTTACAAAAGGATCTTCTCTCATAGAAATCCAGTTCTTCCCATTAATTATTGAGCACAGCTCAGATAAGGTACTGAAGACACATGAAAGTTCACAGGCAGAATACTACGGTACTTCCTACATGGGGAAAAAAATGCATTTTCTAGTAAGCTTGTAAATGTTGAAGGTTTTTATAAGTAGAATCTCTGTCTATTGTGGGAATCTCAAACAAAAGTACTCTGTTATATTTGCTATAGTTCCTTTCCTGCTACACTCATCCTGATCCTTCCTGACCTTTCTTAGGGATCATAACTAAGCTGCCCAATAATGTGATAGCATTAGCTCCAGGAAGAACTTTACATTAACTTCGCCAAGACTAAACTTGTCTTCCTTTCTTTTCTGAGTACAATCCAACATGTTGACACAAATTGAGGAACCCTCAAGGTACTTTTTCTCATTGTCTCAGAGTTTGCCTTTCTATATGATGCCAGAATAGCTGGAGTCAGGTAAAGCACGTAATTGTCCAGGGTTTCCAGGAGAAGAACAAAGCACAAGGAAAATAACTGAAACACATCTCTTGGTCTGTTGAGGGCAGCACTGAATAAAGCTTCTATTTCTGCCCATGTCTGGTATAAATGGCGTTGTGAAACCTTTAGCAGGAACATGATAAGTGTGTTTCATGGTACACTTTATAGCTCTTCCTCCTCATAGGCATAGACTCAGTTCCACACAGTTCACTCCATGGAGATCCTTTCAGGTGGGTACTTTGAAGCCCATCCTTCTTGTTTGCTCTAAGTGAACATTAACAATTACATGAGAGTACCTATATGGAGCCTTTTGCTGCTCAGTAGCAATTCTCCTCAACCAGACTGCGCTCTCTTTCTCATCACCACTTGGCAATGATCAACTCTGTTTATCATCACCAGGCTGCTGTGATTTGAAGTTATCCTTTCTACTTCTCTTTGTATATTTTGCAGTTAAGCTTTCAGGAAAAAGAGATTTTTCCAGAGTAATTGTAAAAATGTAATGCTATTTCAATCTCAAAGGTCAATGACCACTCTCTTATTGAAGCAAACCCCATCAGTGGTAACACCCCAACTGTTAGAGTCTTCCATGGGACTAGATGCCAAAACATACAAACACTCCTCCTTACCAGTGGTCTCTTTCTTTACTGATCCAATACTGCCAGGAGTCATGGTGCTGACAGAACAGTGTGGCTGCAAAAAAAGCCGATGGAACTTGAATAAATTTTCATAGAACCCAGAAACCAGTTTTCATAGAGCTCAGTAACAACGATGACATAAATAAACATAAAACATTATCTGAGGTCAAACAAATCCCTACTAGAATACAAAATATTATTATCCCACAATTTCAGGACTAAGCCACTGAACATTCTCTTTTCTTCACTCTCACCCAGTAGAAAGTGACCTTGACACGCTGGGTGTAAGCCGGACCTGCAGAAGCACAGTATGTGCTTTTTGAGTATTAATTTCCGTGGCACTTTGGCAAAATTTCCACGCTTTGCTTTCCATGAAAATATTGCAGGAAATCGAGTGCTACATGAAAACCCCATCAGAGCATTTGGATTCCTTTTGACAGCAAAGATTAGATGAGGCAACAACATTATCCTCTAATTATGAATCAATTTAGTGCTAATAGGCCAATGTGAGGCATTTCTCTTTTTATATAACTTCTTTCACTTGACAAAAGTGCCTCACATGCACAGAACACTAACTTAAATCAAAATAAAGATTTCAATTTACGCGGATTGACTCTCAGACTTAACTGACATCACTTGTGGCAATTTTCCATTTCTGCCTCTGAAGTGTCACTAATTTTATTAATAAGATGTAAACAAATTCTTTCAAAATCAGAATATTTGCTGCAAAGATGTACAGCAATAATACTGCTTTTAAAAGACAGGCTTTAAACAGCTGAAGGGTAGTTAGAGCATGAAGGACTGCATCTACTGCTGTCTGAAAGGAAATTTCAAGGGATATGCACCCTTTTTATCTTAAATATTACTATCATTGCCACTACTAGTACACAGCTGCTGGGTCACCCCGCTGGCTCTTTGTTGAGGAGCGATTTGGAGGAACATTGAGGCATCTGGTCTTGTTGAAGATGTCACTGCAAGAGGGTTGGACTAGATGAACTTTAAAGGTCCCTTCCAATGCAAAACATTATATATATGATATCTACCTTTTTTGTCATCTACGCAATCACACGACTTATTCAAAATCCTAAGAGACTCGGCAAAGTTGTGAGCCTTTACAGAGGCCTTCCACATTTTATTGCTGGCATCTGTGGCCCTCCTGGTATATTTGTCCCCAGCACACACACATTCCGAGATAAAAGCAGCAGTTGCATATTGCAAGAACAACATACATTTTTCAAAAGCTTTAACTTTAACCTAGTCCTGAGATGAACTGATATCAAAAGATATTTCTCTCACTAATCATTTAGGTCATTCACCTTAGAATGATTACTCACCCTTCCCTATTCTGCAATGACCAATGGATCTATTGCACTTCAATGATCAATTATCTCTACAGTTCAATTCCTGAAACACAGAATCAGTACACCCAGTCACCTCTGGATATTTTAGTCTTTGCTCATAAGTTGAGCAGCAACATTTTTTCCCTTCTGGGAGAATTCAGGGAAAAGTAGGAAGAACTCTAAAGTATCTAAAGCCCTTTTAGCTACGTGTCCTCATGTCCTTCAGGCTGAAAAATTAAACTTATGTCCCATTTGTGGTCACAATCTCTCGTTTTCCTGTGGCATCTTCCTTATTCTTCCTCACAAGAGCTTGTTACCCTAAAAGTATCTTCTAGATGTTTCAGCTAGTCAAAAGCCCTCTAGGGTTTTCATTCTCTTTTTATTCACTCTGGGTAAAGAGAGATTTGCTTCTCCTAACTTAACAACGTTAGGCTACGGGACAACGTGTAAAAGAAGCAGCATTTCTTATGAAACACTCACCACATATTCGTCATCATCATCTTCTTGAGAATCACGAAGGAGTTTGGCAAGGAACTGCAGAGAAGAGCATGAGGAAACACTGTCCATATCAACATCCACTGCTTCACCTATGCAGTAAAAAAGAGGCAACAGATAGAAAACAAAAAAAACGTATGTCCTATACTGTCTGCAAAGCACAATATTCCTGCTGCATGTTCTGGAAGGATACATTTTAGACAAGCTCTTATATGCACAAAGTCAAAATATGTAACATGGAACATAATCAGCCTTTCCTCTCTAGGCTCAGCTTACAGAGCGACCTGTGGGAAAACCTCGCAAAGGGCTTTCAGACACCTCACTGTGGGTTTTCCTCTGGGAGGGGAGCCATTTAACTGCCCCACCCCCTGCTAGGAGCAACGCGGGCTTGGAGAGAGCCGGAGGATGGAAACGCCAGGCTAACAGCGGCGCTTTCCCTGGGACAGGTCGCCCTCGACACAGACGCACCGGGCGCGTCCCGGGGCGGCCGGCGCTCACGGAACGCTACCGCACGGACCACAGTCGCCCAGCTCCGCGTCCGCGTCCCGCGTCTCCGCAGCAACGGGGGCTGNCCGGCTTCAGCTTCGGGACGCCCGCCACGGCCGCCGCGGCTCCGGCTGCAAACGTGTTTCCGCTGGGGTGAGTGGCCCGGGGTCGGTCCCAGGGCGGGAGTGTTGGCTTTGCTGAGCGGCCCTGGGCCGCTGCGGAGTACCGGCGGATGAATACGAGTCCTCCTCGTTGCTTCGGAGGTGCTTTGCAAGTAATTTTCAAAGGAGCAAACCTGTTGCTCCTGTGCCTTAGGATTCCCGCTGCGCGCCAGCACGTTGGACAAAGTGTTATTTGTCGGTGCTGACTTTTTCAGATGAGTATGTAGAACTAAGCTGTTCCACACTTCAGTCTGTAATCGGGGTATTGGCCGCACAGTTGGGGTATAGTAATTGGGGTATTGGTCGAGGCAGTAAGATGAACTCCTTCCTTGCCCACCTCGCCCCGGCCAAGTGCCACTGAAAAGCTGATACGAGGCCCTGGTTGAGAAAGACCAGCCAAGTGAAGATGTGGACGATGGGCAATGTACACGAGAGGTATGTCCACAGTCAGAAAGGCCTACCACCTGTATCACGACCGCATCCACAAGGAAGAAAAGAAGGGTTATAGTTGTAGGTGACTCCCTTCTGAGAGGAACAGAGGGGCCAATATGCTGGGTAGACCCTCCTCACAGGGAAGTCTGCTGTCTCTCTTTTTTTTTTTGTCCTTGGGAAAGACTGTAAGCTTTGAGGTGATTTTTCAGAACTGTGGTTGTCAAACTTGCCAAATGGGAGCAGTGGGAAGGGAGCTCAAGTAGGGACTAGCAGTTTTGTAGAAGTTTGTAGACAAAAGTAGTCGTATATAAAGGAAGTGAAAAAGATGCTTAGGAGCTGAGAGGATAAGCATCTTTGCTTACGCTGCCATGAATGTCATCTGGTACCTGGACGAGTGGAGGTGGTTGAGGTGGGGGAGTCAGTATGAAGAGAATTAAGAGAGTGACAGGAGTTGTGATACAGTCTTTGTCAAAATTGAAACATCAGTCTGGTCAAGTGCAGGTCTTTTTGAAAGGTGATTTCTGCTGTCAGTAAATGGTCTGTTAGAAAGCAGACTCAGTACTTGACTGGATGTACGTCTCAGAGTCGCTGCTTTGCTTTTCTTCTCTAGGGCAAATACACCAAAATTAAACTTTGGAGGCGGTACCGCAACTCAAGCTGCTGGAATCACAGGGAACTTTGGATTTGGTAGCTCTGCACCAACCAGCGTGCCCTCGAGCCAAGCAGCAGCCCCCTCTGGCTTTGTGTTTGGATCTGCTGCCACCACCACCACCGCCGCCACTACCGCTCAGCCTGGGACAACTGGAGGGTTCACATTTTCCAGCAGTACCACGACTCAGGCCGGAACAGCCACCTTCAACGTCGGCACTGCAGGTCCGCAAGCAGCACCCACAGGGTTGACCTTTGGAACAGCACCTGCAGCTGCTGCCACTACTGCTGCCACCTTAGGAGCTGCAACCCAGTCAACAACCCCCTTCAGTCTTGGGGGGCAGCCTGCAGGTGAGTGCCTGGGCAAGAAATGGCAGCAGTAGTCAGGAACTCTATCGGCATGGAGAGCAGCTGGGGATGGCGTGGAGGTTCTGCAGCCTCCTGCTTCTGCTGGTGTAAAAAGAAGCGAGTGGCTGGAATCGTCGTTTTTTAGTCATATGCCTGTCCGGGGTCTTCAGGGATGAGTAACAACTGCTCTGTAGCCTTTGGGTTTGGAGACTGAGGCAGAAATAATTTTGCAGGTGTGTATAGAATGTCAATTGCATTTGAAGCACATCTGAAATGTTTTTGGCAGGTTTGCTGGTGCAGAGGGAAAGGGCTCAGAGTGGTGGGGAGGGGGTGTCACAGGATGCACCTGGCATATGGTGCCAACCCACTGTTCACCTGCCTAAAGGCAGGAACCTGCCCACTCCTGCAGAGTCCGGCAAAAGTTCAGTTTGCAGCTTTTGATTTGCTTGTGGGTGACGGTACAGGCCTCAGGGGGAAGGTCATCAACCCTGCGTTGAGGACAGTGTTCATCTGTGCTAGAATCATTCTCGAGGGACTTTTTACCTAGTGAGCTTGTTAGCTCTGGTTCATTTCCTGGACAACTCAGAGTATTTGTTACATTGAATATTAATGTTTATCTTATACTTTTATTACTTCTAACTTAACTGTTGCTGTGACCAGCAGAAACTACAGTGTCTCTGTAGTAAAAGGTTTGTCTTTTCCCTTTACTTATGTTATTTATGCTACTTGTTCCAGGTCTAAACTTTGGATCATTGCCTTCAACAGCAGCCACTAGTGCACCCACGGCAACGCTGACCACTAGTACCAGCCAGGGACCCTCTCTGTCCTTTGGAACCAAACTTGGAGGTAGGAGGTGATTTTAGGAAACAAATACTCAAGACTTTGTGAATCTGTTGTACTTCTGGCAATAATTTTCTAAGCTGGAGTCTGGAAATGGGCTAGAAGTGTTTGTTGCTGTGAACCTGCAATGGCATCAGTAATCTGTGGCAGTTCATACAGCTGTTGACCTTAGTATCCCGGGCTGTTTTTTTATTGCATCCCATGTGCCCAGTTCTGTTCTGTACTTGTTTCTGGAGTGTAATGGAAGGGAGCCACAGCTTTAAAGAGTACACAAGAGAAGAGATAGAGTTGAGGTAGAGTAAGAGGAAAAATAGTTTACCAGTTCTTACATCCATAAGAACCTCGTGTAGATGGGTGAATTTGTATCGTGCTGTCAGCATGATTGTACACGATTGATGCTTTTTCTCTTTGTAGTGACATCAACAGCTGCTACCACTGCCTCTACCACCGCAGCCTCCATTCTTGGTTCAACAGGGCCCACATTGTTTGCATCTCTAGTGAGTTCTTCAGCACCGACATCATCTACCACCACCAGCCTCTCGCGTAAGTCACGGTATATAGATTTTATCTGTTGGGGGAATGAATGAGCAGCGTGGTTGGTGGTGCCTGTCAGTAGTGGAGCTGCAGATGCTTGGCTAACATGGGAGGATTCAAATGGCCAACTCTTCTTGCTGTTTATCACCTTCCTTCTTTGTGGCTTCTGGCAAACTGTCTTCAGTTCAAGGCAACAACTGCAGCACGGGGCAGTTGTAGCTGTATGTGAATGTTTTGTTTCTCTGTCTGGGTGGTACCGCCACAACTGAGCTTTCTAGTGATGTTTTAGCTGCTTCCTTCCAGCCCCTAGTGCCTTTAGTCTGATTACACCTGCTTTTGACTTGTGTCGGGTGTTCGCACTTCTTTAAGAACAGTGGCCTATGACAGTGGAGGTAGAGTGTGCTAAAAACAAGTATTCACACAGCTGTATGCCTGCAAGTTCCTCTGGCAGTAACTGGCATTGTTTCTTTTGCAAAATCATTTTTGTGGCAGGAAGTAGTGTCTGTTTTCTGACAGTTTTAAGGCAGTAGCCCAGGTTTGAAGACAGTCCACATGGGAGGCTGAGCAAGAAAATTGTTAGATGTTAATACTTCAGTTTCCTTTGGTTATGGAGACTAGCTAAGTAAATGTCACTGTTTACCAGAGTTAATGCTGCTCTTCCATACATATTGCTGTCTTGCATGTACCTCTGAAAATTTAGGCATCTGCTCCCAGGGACCTTTGCAAGTTTTATGCTAAAGCCACACTGATTACTTTTAACTAATCAACTGCTATTTGTCGATACCGTATATACTAGTGTAACAACTTGTGGTTTTAGTGATGAACCGTGATCCTGGCTAATAAAAGAAAGACCAGATGGAGATGAGTGAGCAGGCAGAGTAGAGCATTTCCAAGGGGCACTGTATCTGATGCATTACACAAGCTCTTAATGTTGTCTTCTGTTTACAGTTGGTGCCCCTTCCACTGGGACAGCCAGTCTTGGAACGCTTGGGTTTGGCTTAAAAGTTCCTGGAACGACAGCTGCTGCAACAAGCACCACCACTGGTAAGAACCTAGATGCTGAAGCAGTACGGTATTTCCTTCTCTGATCTTCATTTCCATCTCCCCAAATGCACAGTTACTTATGACTTCTGAGAGCCCATCCACAGCAAAGGGACTCTGGGTGAAGGAAAGCCTGTGGGTTTTGATATTCTGGTCTGAAGCAAGTAAAGTAGCTATAGCTATTCCTTCTCTAGCCTGCCTGTGTAGGTGCAGCATTGCTCTAAGAGGTGAGGGAAATGTGTCCCGATGCGGGAAGGGGGAGGCCAAAGACTTGTAGGAAGTGTTAGGGAGAGATGTTTTATGTTTCAGTTCTGCTCCATTAATCTATTTCAAACAGAGATAAGTTCTGTATTTAAGTGGTAAGCCTCACATGAAAACCTGCAGGGGAATTTGCTGCTGCACAGTGTTGGGATTCAGGACTGAACATCCTTTTCTGGATGCAGTTACCAGTCAGTTTTCAGTGTAATAACATAGATGCCGTGAGAAATTTGAGATACCTAGAAGTGCCATGTGACTGGCTGATGGTACCATCTGATAGATGCTTTTAGCTGTGTGAAAACGTAGAAATAAATCTCCTGCAAAGATACAGGAGAGGGACTAGGTGTGCTGGTAGATACTAGGCCTAATATTTTAAACGTGAGGATATCAGGAGAGGTATGTGGGCTGACGCTGTGTTTCTTTGAATAATGCCCAGGCTGTCAGCTCCTCATTTTACTAGGAATACTAGTCAGACATTTACAGTCCTGCTACTTTTTGTGTCAAGATGTGCTTCATTCCCTCGACAGACATGGGGTTTGGATTTTGGCCCTTCAAAGGGAATACTCATGCAGCACTGTGCTTAGAAGCATGTATTGGACCCAGTCTCAATTTGTTAGATAGCAGATGTGTCCTCATCTGTTGCTTGACTTACATCTCTTCTTTCAGGCACCACTTCTGCTTCCAGCTTTACTTTGAATCTTAAGCCGTTAACTACGACTAGCGCCATTGGAGCTGTAACTTCCACAGCTGCCATAATCACAACCACAACAACCACCAGGTGGGTATTTTGCTATAGCTGAGTATTTCCTGACTGGGGCAAGAGGCAGTACTAGTGCTGGTATCTGGCAGAGGGAAGGGTTGTCATGTTTATATTTTGTTTCTTGATCTTGTGTTCTGTTCTGTCTCGTGCTTCCTCTCAGCACACCTCCAGTGATGACTTATGCCCAGCTGGAAAGTTTGATAAACAAGTGGAGTCTGGAACTGGAAGATCAAGAGAAACACTTTCTCCATCAAGCTACGCAGGTTAATGCCTGGGATCGGACACTGATAGAGAATGGAGAGAAGGTAAGGTGACATCCAGTGTAACCTGATTTTGCTTGCTGAGATCTTTAAAGGCCTTCAGTATTCCAGATGCAGCAAGCCATCTTGTGGGACTTTCTAGTTGTGAAAAAAAAAAACCATAGAAGTGAATTATATCTGGATGGTTGTGAAAGACCTTAGTGTATGTCTGTTCTGGTCTTACAGGCTTTGAAGCTTAGAAGTCTATTCTGTGAGTATATGCCATGGTAACAAGTTATCTTAGGGTGGAGCTTTCAAAGCCAAATGTCCATTATTCAATTTTTGGTCTGTAAATCTTTGTGTAACTGTTTCTTGTTTCTAGCAGACATTGGTATGGTGTGGCTTTCTCAGTTCCACTGCTCTTTTATGAGTCGGCTTTTGAATTTCTGTAGTATAATTAAGTGTCTTTTGTTTCCAGATTACTTCATTACACAGAGAGGTAGAGAAAGTGAAGCTTGATCAGAAGAGGTAAGAAACTATGAACACTTGAGATGATTTTTGTTTCTTTTTTTTCAATTGCATCTTCTTATGCTGCAGTATGGCAGATCTAGAATGTGTATACCCTCTAAGTTAAGTAGTTAACATTTTCTCTTCTCAGATTGGATCAGGAACTAGACTTCATTTTGTCACAGCAGAAAGAGCTTGAAGACTTATTGACCCCACTGGAGGAGTCTGTGAAGGAACAGAGTGGGACTATCTACTTGCAGCATGCAGATGAAGAACGGGAGAGGACGTAAGACAGAAATCGGCTTGGCACATGTGATGAGCAGGCTAATGTGTTGATTAGTCAGCAAGAAGTAGAGTTGGGATGCATGACAGTATTGATCTATCAACAGACTTTGTCAAATATGTAATCCTGTTTTACATGTGGCAACACTATATTTTACGTGTTAGAAACAGGGGAATTGTAACTGGAAGCCCTTGAATGACCGTGAAAAGTTTTTTGGATGTTGGTCTAATCAACTGCCTGGGAAAAGGTTACTAATTCTGGCATAACCTGTAAAAAAAAAATTAGTGATTATGTAGTGATAGAAGTGATGAGAGGAGAATGTACTATGTGTGGCTCAAGGGTCCTTGTAAGCCTTAAGTGTTGAATCATCGCAGGGTAATTAAAAGAAATGCTGTTTCCTTCAGTTTTAACAAAATCTTCTAGAAAGCCCTCGACAGTATTCCTCTTCTGTCTCCATGTACATACCAAGAGAGAAAGAGGTTAGCAGGTCCTTCATCTGTGTGACAGAATGCCTCTCATGGTGCTGTTCCCATGCATTTTGCAGCTATAAACTGGCTGAAAACATAGATGCTCAGTTGAAGCGTATGGCACAAGATCTGAAGGACATCACCGAGCACTTGAATACATCAAGAGGCCCAGCAGACACGAGTGACCCGGTAAATCCAAGCTCTGGTTTTTTTGTATGTTGGTGAGAGACAAAGCGTATTTAAAGAATTGTAACTCTTCCTTTGTCCACTTGTGGATACTCCAGTGCTTGTAGTTTCAACACTGGGAGAGTATTTTGCTTTGTCCTTGGGTTGGTTCTCATCTGCCAAAATTGGCGTTTTAATGCAGCACAAGCTGGACTGGCTCCTGTACTTACTCTGCGGTTCTGTTCATAGTTTCCAAAGTATCTCCTGGTGTGAATTCTGGTTATTGCTTGTTGTCTAATTCTAGCCTAGATTAGAACTTGTTTCAGAGGCATTTCTTGATGTTGATCCTGTTGCAAAGGCAGGGACAGGCAGTCTGTCTTTTACTGCTCTTATTTTTTATGTAGTGTAGCAAATGACTTGCACCTCCTCTTTCTGCTCAGCTTCAGCAGATCTGTAAAATCCTGAATGCGCACATGGACTCATTGCAGTGGATTGACCAGAACTCAGGTGAGAGTCGTCTTGCAGCTTTTGGGGGACGTAAATAGAAGGCATGTAGCACGTGTGCAGGTGTTTCCTGAACATAAATGTATTCCTGAAGATCCCTGAGGAGACTCTCCTCCTCACTTTCAGTGATGCAGTTCCTTCTGTGCTCGAATTTTCCTGATGTGCACTAAAGGCCCCTGCTGAGAAGCAGTTCCTGGCATCTGCTAACGTTTTAGAAAAAAGCACAGCTTCAAATGCATCATTGCAAAGCAGAGGACTTGAGAACCTTATGCTTTGTTCTATCAAGCTCAGGTTAAATATTTCAACTTCTAAAATGTAGTGAGGTTTTCCTTTGGAATAGGAAAATTGGTGAGGGGTGTGTATGTGTCGGTCTGAACCCTTGGTTTCCCGAAGCAGAGTCTCAAGCATAGAATCTCATACAAATAAATAATGTAATAGAATGGTACAGCAGCAGGGTCAGCTTGAGTTGGGTGCTTCAGGAGGGTTCCTGAGATCCTCCAACACCTTCTGAGTCCTTACTGGAGTCCTTCACTGTCTCTAGGCAGCAGGCTGTTACCTTGACTAGTTGCAAGCCTTCTTGTCTTTTGATTTGAGCTGCTGCTGGAGGCCCTGTTTTGATTAAGTAGGTACAGTTCAGTAAACCCTCATGGAAATTTACAGCTTGTGGCTCCAGAGCTGTTTCACAACAGCAAGTGATCTTTTCCAGGCGTACTCATTCATGGTGGCTATTAACTTATCTGCCTTGTTGAGCAGTTCCATGCAACTGTGGCACTTGATTCGAATGACTGTTAACCTAGTCTGCCACAATTAAACGAACTTGCTGAACATGGATGCAGAGCAGTTCTGCTTCCACCAGTGAAAGGAGTGTTTGGACAAAGCCTTGTTGTGACCTTCTGTCTCTTCCTGGGAGAACCAGAAAGTTGTCTCTTGTAGCTTGAATTCGGAGTTGAACGAGAGCGAGACAGGGAAGCAGACTGACTGTTTATGCCATAATCATTTTTGCGTGGTGAATTTTTGAAAAGTGACAAACTGCAATGTGTGGCTTCATATGCAACTGGAAGATTCTGGGTTTGGCATTCTTTATAAAATATAACCTAACCTGGAATGTCTGTCTCAAGCCACAGGCTGACATAATGCTGTAGCCCTGTTGAATAGCTTGATAAGCTTTCACAGAATTAAATTAGATATTGCATTAGCTTGTACCAAGATTTTTTTTTTTTTTGTGTGATATCTGCTGCGTTTAAGGTTGACAATCAATCCATACCTTCCATTATTTCTGACTCAGTGACCTGCAAATAACAGCTGGTCTGTGTAGTGGCTCGAAGTGCTCCGCAGCTCTTCTGTGAGACTGCGACCAGCCTGTGCAGGGCTGTGTTCTAGGGTGATTGTAAGATTAAACACTTGCTTCTCCCACAGCTGTGTTGCAGAGAAAGGTAGAAGAGGTGACGAAGGTTTGTGAGAGCCGCCGCAAGGAGCAAGAGCGCAGTTTCCGGATCGCGTTTGATTGAAAGACTCAAAGTTTAAAGGGTTAACCTGAAATATCCACAGAAAGCAGAGGTTGTTGGGGACCTGGGACTCAAGTTATGGCCTGAGTTTGTTTCTGTTCTTGCAATAAAATTTGTGGTTTGTTCCAAAGCTGGTCTTTGTGGTGTGTAACTGGGATTCACTGGCCTCTAGTCCGAGAGGCTGCAAGAAGTTTGTGCAGAACATGTGTGCTTTTCGTCTCTGCTCTTCTATCTGCAGGTACACAGATATAACTGAGAGATACACAAATGCTGCTCTTGAGGGCTTTAAGCAGTGTGTGATTCCACAGCTGAGCTCTCTAGTACTTAATGTAGCTTGACTACATTCAAAAGGGACTTTGTAAGCTTGTAGCCAGGTCCTTACAGAGGGAGTATAGTGAAGAGCTGTCTTCAGAAGGACCTGCAGCAGTCTGAGAGATTCAAATTCCTCATATTGCTAGCTGGAGTTTGTATTTAAATTAGGTATGCTTCCACGTCCAAAAGCGGGCCCTGTTTTCTGTGCTTTTGACAATAAACGGCTTTCGTTGTGTTGAAGGACCTGGGAGTCCTGGCGGACACGTTAACCATGAGCCAGCAGCGCGCCCTTGTGGCCAAGAAAGCCAATGGTATCCTGACGTGCACGAAGAAGAGTAGGGCTAAGCAGCTCCACGGAGCTTCTCCCCCTCTTCTATCCCATGTGAGGCCACATTTGTACTACTAGGTCCAGTTCTGGGCTCCTCAGTTCAAGAGAGACAAGGAACTACTGGAGAGAGTGCAGTGAGGGCTACAACGATGCTTATGGGACTGGAGCATCTCTCTTGGCAGGAAAGGCTGAGAGACCTGGGGCTGTTTAGCCAAAGAGAAGCCAAGACTGAGAAGAAGATCTTGTCAATGCTTCTAAGTATCTAAAGGGAGGGTAACAGGAGGATGGGGCCAGACTGTGCTCAGTGGTGCCCAGCAACAGAATAAGGGACAACGGGCACAAACTGGAACACAGNCTTCCGGGCGAGGTTCTGTCCTGGCCCAAAGCAGCGTGGAGCTGTCAGGCTTTCCTCCGGGTGACAGCACGGCGTGGGGATGCATCCGGCGCCTCACCGGACGCGACGTTCCTGTGGAGACAGCGGTGCCTTGGAAAGCTGCTTTTAGAGAGGGTCCGCTGCGGGCGTCAGACGCTCCTGTCACTGCGGTGGCGGCGGCAGTGAAACCTTTCACCCGAGCCCGGCCGCCTGCTGTTCCCGTTGCCGGGGCAGGGTCGGCCCAAAATGGCGTCCCGGGACAGGCGCGGGCTTCCGTCGCAGCGCGCGGAAAGGCTGAGCCGAGCCGGTGCCGACCGCTGGGTTTTGTGGTACCCGAGGGCTCCGGAGAAGCCGGCGGTGTAGGAGCGGGGTCTCCAAAAAGAGGGCTCAGCGGGGCCCCCTCCGCCGCGCCGAAAGGTGCGCTGGCTTCGGGGTGACGATGGAAGCCGCGTCCGTCTGTGTGCGAGGAAGCCGGTGACCCCAGGAAGGGAAGAGGGAGCTTGCCATCGAGGGCTGCTCAAATTCAGTTTCTTTTTGCCTTCCGTTTCTTTTTTTACTCAGTTGAAACTAGCGATGTCTATTTAAATACTGATGCGAAACAAATTTGCAGCAATAAAGATTGTGTGTGGGTTTTGATTGTTTTTTTTTAATTTAAAAAAAAAGCTGTCCCAGGGGTATTTTTAATCTTCACAAAGACCTTAATCTGTTGGCTTTTCCAATTAACATAAGTGGGAGCTTTGGTCTAGTAGTTTTGGTTCCCTTGTTGTGCTTTAAATCCCATGAAAACACTTAAGGAGGTATAGAGGCTGTAGCGATGGTGCATTTTGAGCAGGGCGTTCCCCGTTGCCTTGCTGACCACCTCCGTGCCTTGCTTGTGTACCCCAGGGTGAATAGTAGCGTGTCCAGTGATGAACTCCTCCTGGAAGACTTGGAGACAGAAGGAGAGAGGCAGCTGAAGAGCCTCCTTCACCACCAGCTCGATACCACTGTCTCCATTGAGCAGTAAGTCCTCATATGGCCCCTGTGGGGGCTGCTGGAGGGGCTGGGGAGCAGAGCCTGGGCATGTTAGGGGCAGTAGCAGTGTCATCTCACTGGGGCCTTATCCCTGCAGAGATGTTTGGTGCAGGCTGTCGTCTGCCAAGAGAGCTGTGCAAACCCTTCCTCCTTTGCTGGGTCTCCCACCCAGACACCTCAGCAGGAGAGAAGTACTCCCTGTCTACTAGAGCAGATGCTAGCAGTGACTTATTTTCACCCATTAGGTGAAAATAACCGATTTTCCTGCACCTGGTGCAGTGATGAGTTCCTAGGCTGGAGAGCTTGTCGCCATGAGGCTGTCCTGCGTTAGCATCTGCATGGTGTTTGGTGTTACAGTGTAATGAGTTGTCTCCTGCCTGTGTTAGGGCAGCTTCCTGCCCTATGGAATCTTGTGGACTTGGAAAAGGTTTGGGAAAAATACAGCATCTCTGCTGAGGTGCAGCAGGACCCGGTGTGGTTAGGGGGAGAGGCTACCACCTTCCAGTTTCCCCAGTTTCCAAGTGCTAAGTTATTTCTGCTGTTCCATTGCTTTGCTTTACAGGTGCAAGTCAAAGCGGAGATGCTTTGCTCCTGCAGCTTTTTACAAGCCTTTTGGGGAAGAGGCTGCGGGGGCTTTGACTTTGTCACAGTTCCAGGACTTGCAGGAAAGCAACAAAGAAACTGCTTCTCTCCGGGAACTAGGGCTCTCTGACTTGGAGATCCTGCTCTGGAAGAACCGGGCTTCAACAGGGAAGGTAGGCCTGCTCTGCACTGATGTTAGTGTGGTCACGTTCCTCTAACCCCACGGCACCCTGTTAGAAAATTCATGTCCTTTTTGAGTCCTCTGATAAAGAATGGCTGCTCCGTGCATCTCTTGCCTCTAAGTCAGCATAAATCCTACATTTCTTCTGCCCTGTTTTCTTTGGTGGAATTGTCTGTGTTAAAAGCTATGGTGGAGTGAAGAGTTGGTCCTTTGGAACACAGCAGGACCTGACTATATTCCTGCCTGTGCCTTGATGGTCTGAAGCAAATCATTTCACCTGTTTATATCCGTGTAAGAAGGATTTAAAAGCTGGAAGAGAAAAAGGAGGAAACATTTCAGAGCAGTTCAGTTTTCTATTTTCTGTGTTCCAACACATCATTGCTGACTTTGGTTTTGTATATTCTCCTCTGGGGCTTGTAGATGCTTCAAGGGACTTGAAACAACGGTGTAAAAATAACAATGCAGAGCTGTTAGGGTGTGATTGCAATGATGTGCTCCTCTTTGAGTGCCGTTTGCAGCAGAGCAGTGCCAAAGCAGGTTTTCTACCCCTGCCTTCACCCTTTCATGTTCCAGAGACAAGGGCCTTTTGGGGTTGTCCTGCTCTTAGTTTGGAAAGCCAGAAGGTGCAAAACAGGACTTGGGCTGACCCTTGGCTTCCCTCTGTCTTTCTTCCTCTTCCTGAGCAATCGCTGTGTGTAGGAGTAAGCTGGCTGCAGTAATTATGGGTTTGCCTCTCCTCAGCTGAAGTCATGACTTGCTTTGGTGTTTAAAGGCAAACCCAGCTCTGATGTGGCCTGCGTTAAAGCTTGGTTTCAGAGGGGTGGTGTTAATTTATGAATGAAAATTAATGTCAACAGTACCAGCTGTTGTATTTGGTATGGAATCAGTTCTGGGATGTTTAGAAATAAAAGTTGTCATGGAAAACACTACTCTGACAGAAGAACCAGTGACATCAGGGTACATCTGCAGCTCATGACAGAAGAAGAGTATTTTGAGAGAAAGCCCAAGTCAGGTAGCGATGTGCAGGTTTGTTTGTGGAGGCCCAGAGTGAAAGATTCCACTAGGGAGGAATCAGCTGAGACAGAGAGGACTTCAGATTGCCTGTGGAGCTGTGAGAAAAGTACTAAGTTATTTTCTGTTATTTTCACCTGCTAAATTGCAGCTTTTTTTAAAGCAAGGTGCTACAAATGATTTCCTGGAAATGCTTTACCATATAATAAGCCTTTTGTGTCCCAGGGAAGCTGTGAAATGGCGAATGGAAGCCGTACAGGTGTGGGCCCAGGCAGGAAGAAGTACCCGTGGGAAAATCTTTTTAGATTGTGCTCAGTGCAGGGAGAAAGCCTGATGTCTTGCCTGAGGCAGAAGGATCTGCCACAGTAATTCTGAAACTAAATTTGAGAAAAGAAAATGCACCTACAGCCCCATAAAAGTGTGTTCTCTGGATTCTGATAGAGGTGGATGGGGAACAGAAATGCTCCTCCAGAAGTTTATACAGGAATGCTCTCTCGTAGCCAGGTTAGCTGTGAAGTTTGTGTTGCAGTAGCTGCCTCGTGAAGCTGATCGGGGTTTAGTCACTACCACCCTTGGGTGCGTGGGGTCCACTTTTCAGCAAATAAGGAAGGTTCTCTCAGTGATGTGAGGGTCATAGACCAGAAGCTTGGTGGAAACTTGAGCTCAGGGTTGCTAAAGCCGTGGTGAAAAAATGCCAGAGGGAGCTTGTGCAGTTATTGTAGGTGGCCTTAGAAAATGGCTGTAGCTGTCAGAGGCAGGGACTGCTTGAACAGGAGGGCACAGGCATTATCAGATAGTGAGGCCAGGGAAAGGAAAGCAGCAGAGAAAGGCCAGGAGAAAGGGGCTGTTTCTCCACTTCTCTCAAGAGCTAAGGCTTGGTGAGTGATTGTATTTCTGCCCTACCCTTGCACCAAGTACTCTTGGTGACCTGCTCTTTCAGGGATGGTTCCTAGTTGTATCCACTCCAGGGCTGAAGTTTGACTGCTGGCCAGGTCTCTGAAAAGGTGGCAAGTGCTATATCTGAGCAAAGCTGTGCCTGTCTTCCAGGGCTCTGGGCTGGGAGCAGCCCCAGAGGCCATGCAGGACCGACTCCATGCTATTCAGGAGAAGATGGAGGAGCGTCAGCGCATACTTGCTCTGCCCCAGAGGTTTGCTGGCAGCAAGCAGCTGAGCCGGCGGGAGATGGAGATTGAAAATGCCCTCTTTCAGGGAACAGACCGCCACTCCTTCCTCCGGGCACTCTACCATGAAGGTTTGTGGGCTCAAGGCTGTTCCTGCCTTTTCTCCAGCATGGAGAGAACGGGGTCTGTGGGAGTCCAACACATTTCTGTCTGGCCTTCTGTCCCTCAAGAAATGGTTCTATTTTGGCACTGTGTGGGAGGAGATATTTTCCTCTCTTAAATGAGCAGGGTAGTGGGTGCTCTGAAGGGTTTAATAGAGAGGCTTGTAAAGCCCGTCTCTGGAGAGCATGGATCGCGTTGATGTGCTGAAGGTACTGCAGAACCCAGCTTGGTATGTGGAAGAGCAGCCTGAGTTATGCTTTGNCCTGTGTTAGGGCAGCTTCCTGCCCTATGGAATCTTGTGGACTTGGAAAAGGTTTGGGAAAAATACAGCATCTCTGCTGAGGTGCAGCAGGACCCGGTGTGGTTAGGGGGAGAGGCTACCACCTTCCAGTTTCCCCAGTTTCCAAGTGCTAAGTTATTTCTGCTGTTCCATTGCTTTGCTTTACAGGTGCAAGTCAAAGCGGAGATGCTTTGCTCCTGCAGCTTTTTACAAGCCTTTTGGGGAAGAGGCTGCGGGGGCTTTGACTTTGTCACAGTTCCAGGACTTGCAGGAAAGCAACAAAGAAACTGCTTCTCTCCGGGAACTAGGGCTCTCTGACTTGGAGATCCTGCTCTGGAAGAACCGGGCTTCAACAGGGAAGGTAGGCCTGCTCTGCACTGATGTTAGTGTGGTCACGTTCCTCTAACCCCACGGCACCCTGTTAGAAAATTCATGTCCTTTTTGAGTCCTCTGATAAAGAATGGCTGCTCCGTGCATCTCTTGCCTCTAAGTCAGCATAAATCCTACATTTCTTCTGCCCTGTTTTCTTTGGTGGAATTGTCTGTGTTAAAAGCTATGGTGGAGTGAAGAGTTGGTCCTTTGGAACACAGCAGGACCTGACTATATTCCTGCCTGTGCCTTGATGGTCTGAAGCAAATCATTTCACCTGTTTATATCCGTGTAAGAAGGATTTAAAAGCTGGAAGAGAAAAAGGAGGAAACATTTCAGAGCAGTTCAGTTTTCTATTTTCTGTGTTCCAACACATCATTGCTGACTTTGGTTTTGTATATTCTCCTCTGGGGCTTGTAGATGCTTCAAGGGACTTGAAACAACGGTGTAAAAATAACAATGCAGAGCTGTTAGGGTGTGATTGCAATGATGTGCTCCTCTTTGAGTGCCGTTTGCAGCAGAGCAGTGCCAAAGCAGGTTTTCTACCCCTGCCTTCACCCTTTCATGTTCCAGAGACAAGGGCCTTTTGGGGTTGTCCTGCTCTTAGTTTGGAAAGCCAGAAGGTGCAAAACAGGACTTGGGCTGACCCTTGGCTTCCCTCTGTCTTTCTTCCTCTTCCTGAGCAATCGCTGTGTGTAGGAGTAAGCTGGCTGCAGTAATTATGGGTTTGCCTCTCCTCAGCTGAAGTCATGACTTGCTTTGGTGTTTAAAGGCAAACCCAGCTCTGATGTGGCCTGCGTTAAAGCTTGGTTTCAGAGGGGTGGTGTTAATTTATGAATGAAAATTAATGTCAACAGTACCAGCTGTTGTATTTGGTATGGAATCAGTTCTGGGATGTTTAGAAATAAAAGTTGTCATGGAAAACACTACTCTGACAGAAGAACCAGTGACATCAGGGTACATCTGCAGCTCATGACAGAAGAAGAGTATTTTGAGAGAAAGCCCAAGTCAGGTAGCGATGTGCAGGTTTGTTTGTGGAGGCCCAGAGTGAAAGATTCCACTAGGGAGGAATCAGCTGAGACAGAGAGGACTTCAGATTGCCTGTGGAGCTGTGAGAAAAGTACTAAGTGCAGGCTTCTGTTATTTTCACCTGCTAAATTGCAGTTTTTTTTAAAGCAAGGTGCTACAAATGATTTCCTGGAAATGCTTTACCATATAATAAGCCTTTTGTGTCCCAGGGAAGCTGTGAAATGGCGAATGGAAGCCGTACAGGTGTGGGCCCAGGCAGGAAGAAGTACCCGTGGGAAAATCTTTTTAGATTGTGCTCAGTGCAGGGAGAAAGCCTGATGTCTTGCCTGAGGCAGAAGGATCTGCCACAGTAATTCTGAAACTAAATTTGAGAAAAGAAAATGCACCTACAGCCCCATAAAAGTGTGTTCTCTGGATTCTGATAGAGGTGGATGGGGAACAGAAATGCTCCTCCAGAAGTTTATACAGGAATGCTCTCTCGTAGCCAGGTTAGCTGTGAAGTTTGTGTTGCAGTAGCTGCCTCGTGAAGCTGATCGGGGTTTAGTCACTACCACCCTTGGGTGCGTGGGGTCCACTTTTCAGCAAATAAGGAAGGTTCTCTCAGTGATGTGAGGGTCATAGACCAGAAGCTTGGTGGAAACTTGAGCTCAGGCTTGCTAAAGCCGTAGTAAAAAAATGCCAGAGGGAGCTTGTGCAGTTATTGTAGGTGGCCTTAGAAAATGGCTGTAGCTGTCAGAGGCAGGCACTGCTTGAACAGGAGGGCACAGGCATTATCAGATAGTGAGGCCAGGGAAAGGAAAGCAGCAGAGAAAGGCCAGGAGAAAGGGGCTGTTTCTCCACTTCTCTCAAGAGCTAAGGCTTGGTGAGTGATTGTATTTCTGCCCTACCCTTGCACCAAGTACTCTTGGTGACCTGCTCTTTCAGGGATGGTTCCTAGTTGTATCCACTCCAGGGCTGAAGTTTGACTGCTGGCCAGGTCTCTGAAAAGGTGGCAAGTGCTATATCTGAGCAAAGCTGTGCCTGTCTTCCAGGGCTCTGGGCTGGGAGCAGCCCCAGAGGCCATGCAGGACCGACTCCATGCTATTCAGGAGAAGATGGAGGAGCGTCAGCGCATACTTGCTCTGCCCCAGAGGTTTGCTGGCAGCAAGCAGCTGAGCCGGCGGGAGATGGAGATTGAAAATGCCCTCTTTCAGGGAACAGACCGCCACTCCTTCCTCCGGGCACTCTACCATGAAGGTTTGTGGGCTCAAGGCTGTTCCTGCCTTTTCTCCAGCATGGAGAGAACGGGGTCTGTGGGAGTCCAACACATTTCTGTCTGGCCTTCTGTCCCTCAAGAAATGGTTCTATTTTGGCACTGTGTGGGAGGAGATATTTTCCTCTCTTAAATGAGCAGGGTAGTGGGTGCTCTGAAGGGTTTAATAGAGAGGCTTGTAAAGCCCGTCTCTGGAGAGCATGGATCGCGTTGATGTGCTGAAGGTACTGCAGAACCCAGCTTGGTATGTGGAAGAGCAGCCTGAGTTATGCTTTGGTAGAGCCCAGAGGTCCCCACCAAACTGCACCGAGCGACCCGAGGTGCCCGTGTGGAGTTAGAGATCGTCCCTTGTCTGATGAACTGGGGTCTAACAAGAGTGGGAGGGAAGAAAAGGCCCAGAGCAGGAAAGAGTAGGAGTGACTTGTTAAAGGCTCCTGACAGTAGCTGAAGTGAAACTGGAGCACAGTTGCTGATTCCCAGTGTGTGTCTATAGGATGACAGCACTTCTTGCCCCAACAGTGTTGTTCCTGAGCCTGTGGGTTAATGTGAAATTTTGGATGGAGTGTTAACTGTTATCCGGAGATGGGAAAAACTGTGCCAGTCTTCTGTAACTGGAGAACACGTGGGCATGATGCTCCAGTCCAGACTGATTTTTGTATATAAGACAGTATTAAATAGAAGGTGAGGAACTTCTAAACTTCAGCTCCTAACTCTTAAAACAGAGCTTTGATCAGTATTGACACTGTTCAAGCTATAGCGTCCAGCTGATCTAGCATCCTCTGGCCCCTGCTTCCTCCTTCGGTGTCAGTGTTGTGGCATTTAGCAGCACCAAGAGCCAGCAAGGTTGAGGCTCGTAGGTTGGAAGATATCCCTCTCATTTCTGTCCTCATGTCAAGGGTTAGGGCTGGGCCGGCCGCTAGGTGAATGGCAGATGCTCTCTATTAACCTCTCTTCCTTCCCGAAGGGGAAGAGAAAGGGAATAAAGGGAGAGTGACTTATGCATTGGAAAAGAAAACTAAAACAGCTTTAATGAAAGTAAAAACAAAATGAAATATGTGCAGATTTATATGATGCACAAAACTCATATCGAACCCAGCCCTCCCGATGGCAATTTCGTCGCCATCATCACCACTGATGCTGTGAAACAGGCAGCCTTTTACTGTCTCACACACCAGTCCTTGGTACTAACTCTAAATGTGGAGTCTTATCACTGCTAGAAGAAGGTGCTGCCTGTGAAAGCAGCCGGCTGACTTCAGAGAGTGTGATTAGTTAGAAGAAACTGAGCTGGAAAGTAAAATCACTGAACAGAATTAATTGTGTTCTAACTCAAACCAGGACACCTCATTTCCATCAAATAGAGTAGCATTAAAGGAGATATCACTGATCAGACCATGCCATGGACCTTCTTTAAACCCAGGAGCTTAATCTGATGTCCTTGCATGGAGAAAGTTTGTATTCCACCTAGAGGTGTAAAAAGGCAGTACGGCACATCCTGGCCACGCATGCAGGAGGAGGAAGGTGTGTTGAAGGAGTCACTAGAATGTGCTGAAATGTGGCTGCAGATAAGCTAGTGAGCACAAAATATCTGGAAGGAATGAGTTCTGGACAAGGCACTGGTAGAGCTGCTGCTCTTTGCAGGTTCATCTTGACCTGGGACACTAGCACTTGCTGGCTGCTGGGGCTATTCTTGTTTGAAATAACTTGCAGCACGTGTTCAGCAGATGCATGGAGGCTGGGTTGGAACAGGATTTCTCCTCTCTGTGTCTCTTCCCACAGTCTGTGCATTTTCCAGCTTCTTGGTGGTAATCACATTATGACGTTTCTCTCTTGTGAATTAGATGACACTCTGAAGAGCGTCAGAGATGAAAAGGACCCCATGGGTCATCTGGAGAGTGTTTATCAAGAGCTACTAAGCAAGAAGTGGCCTGAAAAAGTCCAGCCTACCAAGAGCGACCCATGCTTGTGCTCTTCCCTGGCCCCACAGGGGCCTGTGGCTGAGGAGCCATCAGTTGCAGACCAAGAAGAGCAGGCAGAACAGACAAGAAGTCCCACCCTTCCCGTAACAAGGCCTCATCAGTCCCCTCCAAGGCATGTCATTATCAAAGAGCCTGTAGAGTTTGTCCCAGAAGAGGAGATCTGCAAGAACCGTCTCACAGAAGAAGAACTCCGCAGCATACCCAGGTTCTCATCCTACCATCCTGGGGAGCCAAACAAGGTATGTTTTGATGAACCAGGATTTAGTCTTCCTTGCTAACGTGCCCCAAAGCTGTTTCCAGCAGGCAAAGGCTCCTCTTTTCTGTTGCCTTGAGGGTGCTTGGTTGATCTGCCTGGCCAAAGGAGAGCAGCCTTCACTTTGGGAGGGAAGGGGACCTTGGGTCTAGTGGGAAGTTGGCCGGCCTGGCAGAGCTGTACTTCAGGCTCCATCCCTTCCTGGCTCTGACAGGTCACTAGTCAAGATGTACTCTCCCTCTTTGCACCTGACTGAGACCAGCTGCGACTTTACTCAAGATGTGCTTAAATGGAGCTTGATGTGTTTTGTAAATAACTGGAGCTGTCTGAACTTGGCACAGGTGAGCATGCTGGTGCTTTGAGGTCAGAGCTGCCTTTCTCTGTACACTCAACCTGTCTTCAAAGCTTCATCATTAGCATGTAGGTGGAAGAAGGGCTCTGGGATGGCAGAGAGCCTGAACTCATGCATACCTTGGGGGTCTACAGACTTGGCACCGTGGCACAAGCCGGCAGACCCTCCATGTCTTTGGAACAGGTGCTGTATGTGAAGAACCTGGGCCCTCGAGTGACGATGAAGGACCTTGTGTCGTTGTTTGCTCGGTTCCAGAAGGAAGACAGCCCGCCGATCCAGTTCCGCCTCCTAAGTGGCCGGATGAGGGGTCAGGCGTTCATCACCTTCCCTGGTGAGTTGCTGTCTTGTGCCTCTCAGTTCTTCCCTGACCCATGAAGGTGCCATATCTTCCTGCAGGCTACTGGACTGGCACCAAGACAGCTCTCCAAAGAGGAGGAGTGGAGTTCACTCCCTCTTCTTCCTATTGTGTCATAATCTTTTCCCTGAATTGAATGAGGATTCATCAAAACAGAAGGGATGCAGCCTGTTACGTGCTTTTATTTACATTTGGTATGTCACTCTGGCTGGAGGATCCCAACACTGCTCTGTGTTGTGGGTGCGGTCTGAGGGTCTGTCAGCCAGCAGCATCTGTGTGAACAGCACATGTGCCTGTACCAGAACTGCCTGTGTAACCTGTGCCCATTTTGCTCTCTTGTTGCAGATACTCAGTCGGCCCAGGATGCCATGCAGTTGGTGAATGGGCATAATCTGCAAGGGAAGCCGCTGGTGATTGAATTTGGGAAAAGCAAGGGGCATTTGCTAGAGGCTGACTCCGTCATCCCCAGCTCCTGTGCTGGAGAGAAATCCTCTGCCAAGTAAGGGATGGGTAACGAGGAGCTTCATGGATTTGCCTGATAACTCCTTGCTTGTAAGCGGGAGAGTAAAGGACTGTTGGGAGCTAACACACAGGTCCATAAATCTCAAAGTAGAGAAGGGAGAGAGCTGGGGACTAGGCTCTTGCTAGAGAGAATTGGTCACTGTCTTTACGCTGTTAGAGTGTACTGGCTTTTTCCTCCTGTTCTCTGTGTGTGTGTGTGTGTGTGTGTCTGCCTTCTCAGCCTTTTGTGGCAAAGAAGGAGGAAGCTGTGTAAATAAATGTATTTATTATAGCGTTGCCTTAATGTGTGTTTATTCACTTTTGTCTTGTGCAAGTCTTCTAGAGGCAAGCGTGCTGCACTCTGCTGGTGCAGGACTGTGTTGGTGGAGTTCGGTCCTAGCTTCTGTGCTGGGAGCTAGAGTACCCGACTGGTGCAGGGACTGGTGAGGCTGCTGCCCCATCTCTGGTGGCAGAGATGCATTGCTTTAGGACAAGAAAAAAGGATGTCCTTTTTCTTCCAGACACTTTCCCTGCACAGGTATCTAATTACACAGGTACTTTATGATTGCAAATAGTCTTGGCTTCTCACTATTGATCTCTGTGAAGCCCTGTGGGATGGAGGATGGTTGCTCTGGTGGGGTACCATTGTGGCAGACGCCATGGTTTATCTGCTGACCTGTTTTAGAGGTTTTTGTAAACAAGGCAAGCTAATGTCTTTCCTAGTGTCCCAGCACTCCTAGGAAAGCAAGGCCCAAGCTCTTGGTGATGGTGGCCGAGGGAGCCTACACTTTTCCAGCAGAGTTAAGTTGCAGGTATCCTCTGTGTACCCAAATACAGACATGCAGAGAACAGGAGTATTTCCGAGAGCAGTTGTTTTTATCCCTGCTGCCATCTCCTCCTCCAGGCTGCGTGACTCCCTTTACAGCTGTCCAGGTAAATGCACTTGCAACGCCACACAGCTACACAGATCTGGATAAGGCTGCACTCGGTCCACAAAGAGGTGGTTCTTGTTCAGAGCAAACTGAAAAAATGAACAAGGAAAGGGGCTGTGGTGTTGCTGAGCATCAGCTTTGCCCTATCCACACTCCAGAGGAGCCAGTGTGGCTGTGAGGTGGTTCGGGGCCCTAGAGCTGTAACCAGAGCATGCGCTGCCTGCCCTTCCCAGTGGGAGAGCGGGGCTGTGGCCGAGGTGGACCCCTGGGGTTGCTTTCAACCCCATCCCCTGGAGGTCACTGCCCTGGGCTGAGGCTGCTGCTGGCCACCCACTCAGGCTAGAGGTTTCTGACACGGCTGCCGGCCTCTGGTTTCTGGCACCTTCACCCAGGGGGGAGAGGCTGGGGCCTCCCCACCCGGGTGCTGCCGCCTCGCCCCAGTCTGCCACTGGGCGCCGCCATCTTGTACAGCGCTGTGCGCCNCAGGCCGGGCCCGCCCCGTTCCGCCTTCTCTGTCCCCACGGATAAGCCTCTGCTACCTGCAGGGCTGCAATAACATCTCTCCACGACCCTTCGGTGCTGTGGCCGAAGTGCTTGATAAGCGCCGAGGTGTAAAATAACTTCTTTTGTATGTACGCATTCTGCCTCAATGTGTACTATGTGGTCTAGGGACTCCCAGCAACC
The DNA here is from genome assembly GCA_013396935.1 of Baryphthengus martii. Lineage (NCBI taxonomy): Eukaryota > Metazoa > Chordata > Aves > Coraciiformes > Momotidae > Baryphthengus > Baryphthengus martii. The sequence continues at coordinate 338,346 of VWZK01007401.1, forward strand.
TTTTTGCTTGTCATTAACCGTTCTACCATAAGCCATGTGGCTCCTTGGCATGCTAACTGTGTCCTAAGCAGAGGAGGGGCTTTTGTGCTGGGACATAGAGAAGGTTCCCCTAAGACTGAGCAGCTGTACCTCAAGTGAAACCAAGAGTCCTTTTCTGTAGTTCATGTTATGGAGGAGCTTCTCCTCTTGTCTGTCTTACTCTGTGGATGCTGAAATGGGCCATGGCTTTAGAAGAAATGTTTATATCGTGTTAATCATCCTGGATGAGCTATTTTGCTATAATGCTGAAAAAGAATGCATGCTAATGACGAGAGATTTAAAATGTGATACTGTGTGATTAGGAATTTTAATTCAGTAGGGCTAGTATTTTAATTAAATAACAAATTTCAATGAAAATACGTTTTAAGCTTTCACTTCAGCAATCAGTGATGCAAACCTTACGGAGAGGGTGTAACTTTACCAGGGCATTCTGAGCCCAAACACAGAAAGGATTTTGCCAGGGTGAGATTTTATTTTTTTTTTTTTTTCACCAAAGCAGCTCTGCCTTCTTGATGCTCCTTGGGTTGCCTCTTGGACTTGAAGCTTTTAAGGCTGGAGGAAGGCGTCTTTTGATGTGAAACTCCTGCCCTTTCCCTTTTGCTATAGCATCCATCCACAGGGGTGAAGGGCCTGGGGCTTGGTTTTCTTTCTATTTGACCATTGTTTGACATAAGCTAAATGAGAGCGACCAAAACAGAGAAAATTGTTTCTTTAAATGTAGAGACACAGAACCACAGCACTTCAGAAAAATGAATAGCTCTCGGGAAATAAAAAACAGAGGCCCTGTCCCCTTCCTGCCCTGTCACTATGTGCAGTGGAGAGGGGCCATCCCCTTGCTGGTACAAACTGTCCCAGATGGGCCAGTGAGAGGGTGAGGCTTGGTGCAGAATCATGAAGGACAGGCACATGGGGTTTCCCTGGATGGCTGTTGGCCAAGGTGTGCAATGCTTTGCTTAAGCTGTTTTGAGCTACAGCTGAGCATCTTTTATCCCCCCTCCTCCTATGTGCTTTCAAGGTCATTTTGTGTCGTGAATTTCTGTAATTTCTGTTAATATGAAAAGATTGACCAAAGATGAAAAGGTGTTACTTAATTTTTTTACCTACATGCTAACTCAGGAATTGGAGGAGCACCAAAGCTGCTTTCCTGCTTGTGTAGCTTCACTGTAGTTCACATCTGTGTGCTAACGCTCTCTCCGGGGATTGTACAGCCACTGTGTTTTGAGATGATTTTCAGAAATGTAGCAGGTTAGAAACCTGTAGTGGTAGTGTCCAGATAGTAATGCTTTTCCACTTGCTTTCAAAGGCACTTTGGCCTTGTGTAGCTGGTGTGCATTAAATAACAGATCCTCAGGATTTGGAGTTTGGCACCCATTGTGTGCAGATAAAGTAGCATTGGACTGGAAAGCACGTACGACTGTATACGTTGCAAATGCATGAGCTCTAACTCTAAGATGTAAGCAAATTAAAACATATTTAGACAAAAAGTGGTCAATGTATTATTTTAATCCTGAACCCACAGTTGCCCATCTAATAGTGGTCTGGCTAGAGTTGAATTTGTGAAACTGGAGTCTGCTGAAGAAGAGCTTACTCTTCTTTTACGGACCTTAATGTTGTCATAGTTGATAAGATTTCTTCAGCCCTGACTGGATGTGCTGGATTTGGTTTTGTAAACATTAGTCATTCATCTTTTAATCACAAGTAAAATTATTAGTTATCTCATTTGTGATATACTTCAAGGCAGTTTTCTTTGGCTAGATCTTGCCTGTTCTGTTATCGGAGTAATATAAACACATATCAGAGTTTTCATTAAAGATACAACCAAGGCATATTTTGACTTGGAAGTGGCAATCTTGGCTCCGCTCAGTACAGCTGTATCCAGCTCACTGCCAGTCAGTTATGTGTCTTATCTGTGATTATTGTCTGTGCGCACGGAGTTGTTAGCAGGCCAAGGCTGAGGGCCTTTTCCCTGCGGAGGAGGGAAGGCGTTGTGCTGAGGAATGCAGCATGGGCTTCTTGATGCTGCGGCTTCTTCAGAGTGTTTCATTACTTCCTGTGAAACTTGTGCATCTTCCCTGTTCCTTATCTGGAGCTTTATTTCCTCCTTGACACATTTTACCTCAGAGCAAAGCGGTGAAGCTCACCTGTGGATTCACCTGCAAGAACAAAAGCCAACACGGGATCATGATGTACCAGAACAACTGGCTCATCAGATCCTATGGGAAGCTGGGCTGTCAAAGGAACTCCAACAGGTAATGGCAATTCACCTGTGTAAGCTGGTTGCACCCTGGAATTTGTTGATCAGAGGAAAGGATATTCCTTCAGTAATGTCCAGAAGGTTGGTCTCAGTCCCAATTCTTCCATTTGAGCTGATATTCTTGGTAAGCAAGTAAAGGTTTTTTATTCTCCAACAGATCAAGAGATCTCAATGAGAAACTGTATTCTTCGATTAGCAGTTTTACCATTTGACTGTATTCCAATCAGCATGTTTAACTAAACCCCATCCAATCCTTAGAAGCACTATAGTTTAAACAGTCAGATTACTCATGATTAAAGGCTGTTATTTTAAAGGCATCAGGAAAAAAGGAGTCGGGCAGTGACCAAAGCAAGCCTGTATTGAAATATATTCCTATTCGTACGTTGCCAATTTTAATGAAGATCTGTATTTACAGATATGATAATATACACAGATCTGTATTTTACAGGTATGTGGAAGGAAAGCAGGAAGTCAAGCATTTGACAGAAATCATTTGTATTTCAAGAATGTGAGATGGTATGGAAAAAAAGTAATCCAGGACTCAATTCATGAGTCTCCTACCTGTATTTGGGGAGGGAATGGAAATGACAAAACCAGCTTTCTGGTAATAATGTAGTGTCAACCTGATCAGGGAGCTTCCTCCACTTCAGACGTTCTTCACATTGTACCCAGGTCTGGTCTGGTCTCTCTCTGCAAAAAACAATGTTCAGCTGGAGTATTTCAAGTGTGGAGTAAACCCCAGGAGAGGCTGCTCAGAACAAGCACTGCTGCCTGACCCCAGAGCAGTCCCAGTCCATTTGGCACAGGACGTGGGATGGTCTGGGGCATCCAACATATCTCTGTGCTTCCAGAGATACCCTGGCCATAGTGTGGCATCCATCCCAGTAACACAAGGCCAAACTCCACAGGTTCAAGTCTTGATTCCTTATAGAAATGAAGAGTCCAGTCACTTCTTGGCAGCCTCTGCTCCTCCTGGTGGCACATTCCCACCTCACCTTGGTCAAGGGAAACCCTCAGGCAGAGCAGTGGCAAACCGGTTCCTGCACTATCTTGCAAGCTGCATCCACATTTCACAAGTCCACGTAGGCCATCATCACCTTCCAACAGCTGTTAGTTTCAGTCCCGGCAAAACAATTGCCTAGCTTCTTACGGAGTTCTTCCCTCCAGATGGACAACTCCCACTGGCACAACAGGCAGTGTAAGAACAACCAGGGCAAACACAAACCCCTTCCCCAACAACCTGACTTAGGCTTGTGATTGCAGGTTTTAGGTTGGCACCTTAGCAGCCCTTCTGTGTCATCTACCCCACAGATGCAAAAAATAGGCCAATATCATCATAAAAAAATAACAGGCTACAGGTCTCTTTCCCTAACTGCAGCCTTTCTCAAAGTGGGTGCTGCACCCCGAGGAGAGCAGGGGCTAGTGCCTGAAGGGAGGACATGGTTTGCTCAGCTTGGAGAAGGCTGAAGGGCTACCTCATCCCAATCAACGACTTCCTCAAGGCGGGTAGCAGAGGGGCAGGTGCTCCTCTCTCTCTGGTGAGTAGTGACAGGAGGTGAGGAAGTGGAATGAAGCTGCATCAGGGGAAGTTCAGGTTCAGACATTAGGAAAACGTTCTTCACTGAGAGGGTGGTCGGTCCCTGGAACGGGCTCCCCAGGGAAGTGGTCACGACGTCGAGCCTGACGAAGTTCAAAGAGTGTCTCTTAGTTATAAAGTCACTACTTTAGTCCTGTGAGGAGCAGGAAGTTGGACTTGATCCTCGTGGGTCTTTTCCAACTGGAGATACTCTATGATTCTATTTACCAGATCAAAGGTGGAGAAAGCCCCATGCCTCAGTGGTGGAGACAGAGGAGAGAGTTGCAGGTCCTTGACACACAGGACCAGGAGGATATAATAGAGTGGGAGAATGCGAGAAAACCAGTGGAGAATATCTTTGTGGAAGATGATTTCGGCAGAATGAGATGTGCTCTGCTGCAAGGTAAAAAAGTTTGTGGCTGTGCATCCCTGCTGGTTTGGAGTGTTTTGGAGAAAGCAGGTCAAAGTGGGTTGGGAAGTGACTTCTCCTTTAGGAACGTAATGGGCTTCTTGCTTGTTGTGACCTTGATCAGGCCTGGCAAAGCTCTTTTTATCTTGCTGATTGCTATAATTCCTGTTGCATGCACCCTCCTCCCATTTCAGGTGGAGAAAATTGAGCGTGAGAAGTGTTGCCTGAAAACAGAGTTCTTGAAATGCCAGCAGGAACTGGTGCTGCTCAGAGCTCAGGAGATGGAAAGCTTGCCCTGCAGCAAGAAATACATGTGTTACTGCTAAGCTGTGCAGCAGAAGCTGAAAGCAAAGCTGACAAGCTCTGCACAGGAGAAGGCTGAACTGATGGAGAGACTCAAGAATACAGAGATGCACTTAGGGATGCTGAAGGAGACACAGATGTACTGCAGGGGCCAAGAGAAAAAAGATGTGGAGAGGTCAGAGCTGTGGGTTGGCAGTCCCTCTCATCAGGAAGGTGGGAAGAGGGCAGGAGCCATTGTGTTCCATAGAACGTCACCCTGCTGTATAGGTAGCTGGGCTGTAAGTGAGGGTCTTGCTGTTGTGAGGAAGTGGAATCACCAGATGAATCCAAATAATTGATCCAGCTTCAAAGATGCCCTACAGAAAGGTGCTATGTTCATACTGTGTCTATCCCATACTGTGGCACCTTGTTGCTGGATCCCTTGCACAGTGTTGGGTCTGTAATGGAGATAAGAATAGGGTGAAGCAAGGGACCCCTGTGCACATGGTACTCCAAGGGGAATAGCAATAGGAAGGGGGATAGCAGCTGGAGGGGTGATGGGAGGTATTAAGTCCAAGTTCTCACCAGTGACTTTCCTCTTGGCTTTTGCCCTCTTGCTCACAGTGTTATGGAGAAAATTAAGAACCTGTAGCTGGCTTCTCTTGTTCATCTTCCCACACTTGGAGCTCCAGGATGTTAACTTCGAATCCTATCAGGTGGATGAGATCTTGCAGACCATTCTGAAGGAGACAAACCTCATGTTGGAGTAGTCCCCTCTCTCCTGCCACTATGGCTTTTGCATGTGATCATTAATAAAACTCTGGTTTCTTTACTTGTGGTCTAGGTCATCATTCTAATGGGGCAGGGCGTTCTTACCCTCTTCTGGTCTCGCAGGACTGGCGTGGCTCTTCTGCTCCCCATTGCTGTGGGCTGGGGCTCCCCAGATAAGGGAAACCCAGAGGTGGTGTGAGCAGAGGGGACTGCAGCCCGGGCACGACTCAGCACAACCAGGGTGAGTTGTGCCTGGCCAGCAGACCCCCCCAGTGGCCTCCTTGCTGTGCTCCTTAGCCATCTGGGATGAGCAGCAGAGAGGTGGGGAGGTTGTGGTGGTAGTTGCCTGGCTCCTGGTGCAACAAGGAGAGTGCAGCCCAGGCGCTCCTCTGTGGGCATGCTGGAGTTGTCTTGTGGCTAACACAGCTGACCGGTCGAGCTAGAGCAGCATGGTGCTGAGGTTCAGGATTTGGGCCCTTTCACTCCAGGAAGAAGCCTCAGATTCGTAGGTCTGATCAGCCCACGCAGGAGCTAAACTGGGTCCCTGCCTGTGTTTTCCTGTTGAGTGCATCTGTTTGTTAAATAATGTAACAACACAAGGTTCCTTGAACTAAATTTATCTTCCTGTGTAGCTGTGGGAACAGTCAGTGGTACCATGATGCTGGGGCTTGCAGACATCTGCTGCAAGGCTCTGGGCTAGTGTGACTGAGCCCAGCTTGTTTCAACAGATGCCGTCCTGTATGGGCACTTTGCTTTTAAACTTTCAGTTTGGGATTATTTTCTTAGACTCTCCTTTAGTCACCATGGTGACCATCCTTTTAACACGGGAAATGCTGAGGCTGTTGGGGTGTTGGGAGGAACATGTGGAATTCGAGATCAGCCATACATGACACAGGGGAACAATTGCACTCAGACCATGGGATGCTGCAGCTTCCTGCCCTGCCTTCAGCACGGCTCATGGGAAGAAACTAAGGGCAAGGGCAAGTGCGTGTCGTTCAATAGTGTTCAAGCCTGTACTTATTTCTGTCTCTGAAGTTTCCTGAATCAAACGTGGTTTCCTACAGGTATAAAATGACTGGCTTAAAAGAGCCAAGGAGAAACCTTCCTTAGAGTCATGCATTCACTGTCCTTCCTGAAGTGCATTCTTCTGCCCGGATGGTGGGTATGGAGGAGAGGGTGCACGAGTGGCCAGCACAGCATTGCTCCTTTGACTCAAACACTTGATTTATCCTGGGAAGGTACGAAACCCTGTGACAGAAAACAGCGGCTTAGGTGATATCATCAAATGTGTAGGATGTGTTGCCTGGAAGTCAGAGTTGAGCAACACAGCTGCGTGCATAGAGAGCCCCATCCTGCGTGGTGAGGACTTTGCCACATCCTTTCCCCCATGGCCGGACTTAGACACACAACTACGTAAGTTACTTTCACTGTTGCTAGTGGAGATACAAAGGATGTGTCTATACAACTGTGTTTCGTCTGCGGTCTGTAGGTGCTGCCTCTGTGTCACTTGTTCTTGATTTCCTATGGGGTTGAATCCTGTTTCATTTTCAGCTTGTGTTTCTAGGTATCAGAGCTGTTTCTGTGACCTCCCTTGACATTTTCAGATTGTGCTCTTTGCTGCATTTTCAGGTCAGTGCTGCAGGTGGGAACACTTGAGCTTGAAAGTGGCTCCCTTATCTCCCTCCATTCATGGTTTGAAGGTAGCATTTCATATCCCCATTCATGTTTGGGTTTTGGCTTTTGACATCTCACCAGCTGGTCCCCAAGCCACAGGACTACACGTGCCCCTTTGGCATTTAATTTACAATAGGGCTTTTGAGGAGATTCAGTATGTGCCAAGGTATCCTAATGAGTTGAAGTTTTCCTTTTACAATATTTGAGCCACTTGTATTAGTTTTTATGATTGCATCAAATATGGTTTCTGAGGTGCAAAATAGCCAGTAGTCTTGGGGAGCTGTCATGCTTCTGATCATGCTAAGAAGTTTTATTTCAAAAGGCAGTCATCCTTTGAAACATCTGCCCTGGGAAGGGGAAGAGACAGACCTTTATTTTCTTCTCCAGAGCTGCGTCTACAGCAGAAAATGTCCACATCTCCTTCACACTTGATCTCTATGCTCTTCATAGCACATATGTGTTGAGCTAGTAATTGTAGCTGCTGCTGCTCCTCATTGTAAGTTGTTTATCCCACTATAACTAGCTCTGGGATCTGAACTTTATCCCTAATACTATTGGAACTTATTTTTTTAGAAGATTATTCACTGACATCCCTGATGTTTGGCATGTCACACACGGAGCCCTTGGGCTAGACCCTGTCTCTGGGAGGGAGCTGTGGCACAACCTGCGCACCCAGGGAAAGGGGAACCTGTTTGCATGATGTACAGAAAAGAGCCACTCAAGCATTAGTGATAGGAATGGGCTTTGCTGAATGAGGAGGTGGTAAGCAAAGGGCAGCTTTGGTGCAAGCATCAGTAGGCAGAGATCCATGAGCCTACAGAAGCATCAAACAGCTTGTTACTCTCACTTCTTTACCAGCAAGGCAAAATACGTGTTCCTTACAGCAATATGTGGGTCTTTCGACATTTCTTGAGCTGGTTTGTTTTCCTCAGTGTAAAGAAATAACACACAAAGTGATTCTGTGATGGAGCATTTCATAAATGGACATAACTTGGCAAACGGTGCGGCTATTAATTTTCCTGAGATAAGCTGGTATCAAAGTACCTTGTTCTGAAACTTGGCACTTTTCTCCTGCACCTTTCAAAGCTCACTCGACAGTGCATGTGCCAGAAGGTTGATGCCATAGTTGTTTGGGGAATTAAGTTGCGTAGTGAAGATAAACACTTACTGGACATGAGAAGGTCAGAAAAGCATCTCAAAGGTAAGGCTGTTTGGCAAAGCTTTCTTCTCCCAGAGCTCTCCACTTCCTCCCTGTCAGTACCATACTGTGCCCCGTCAAGTCCTGGGGCTGTAGCTGTCAGCCCTGTCAAGGTCTGAGGGAGAAACCCAGCCTGTCCTGCCCTTGCCTCCCAGCATTGTGTGAGAAGTGTGCAGGAGCAGGCAGGAGGTGCAAGGAGCCAGGGAAGAGCACCGCTGCGTTTCCCCTTGGCTCATGATGCCCCAGGCTGTGCAGCTATCTGCAACCCTCCAGTCAACTGGGAGGTTTAGCGCTGTAGTTTGTGGGCAGCCTCCCTCTGCTATGCAAAGATCTCCCATGGGAAAGGGTAGCTGCACTCGGGGACAGCTGAGGATAAACTTGTCTCTTCATATAACACTGGGCTGCCTTTACAGTGTGTTTTGCTCTGGTTATTCCTTTTATTTCCCCTGAGGCTTTTCCTCAGCCAAAAGTACTGAGTTGAGTGGATTAGAGGCATCTGCCTGTGACCTGTGTGGTACAATTTATCTATTTTCTATTGCAGACTTAAAAGTCGGAAGTCAGCCCATGTAGCTTACGTGGAATGCTAGTCACCCTAGCACATCTGAGAGAGGGGATGTTTCAGTTTTATGAAGGAAGTCATAACTCACAGCAAGACCCTTGTTTGTGAGCAGACCATAGGATGTCAGCTACAGGGACAGGTCTCCTGCAGGCTGCTCCTCTTGATGTCTAGCTCCCTAGGACTCTGCTACGGGGACTTTGTCCTGGGACCTGCTTTCCCCTTTCAGGGGCTTTGCTTTGCAGCAGAGAAGTCCTTCTTGCCAATGAACTTCCCTGGTGCTGAAGTGCCTGCTCTCCTCACCTTGAAAACAAGCAGCTATTTGTTTTTTCTATCTGCCAGCCTCAGCCAGGTGAAGGCAGCCTGTGTTGCCTCTGCCTGCACAGAGATGGAGAGAGCAGCCTTGCACAGTCACGCCTGGGGAGAAACAACCTGCCAGTCTGCAGTCTGGAAACACCATTAAAATAAAGGTGAGTTGGGAAGAACAGAAGGCCAGTGAGGAAGCATTCAGTCACGGGAGAGATCAGAGGTTAATTTCTCCCTTGTCTACCCACACTCTTCAAGATGTGGTGTCTGACCTTCACTGCAGAGGTGGGGGGAAATCCAAAGGCAAAGGACAGTGCCCTTGTGTCTGTAAAAGTGTACAGAAATGGGAGCATCGTGGTCATGGAGCCAGTGATGGCTGTTGTCTGCCCTTAGCTCTGTAATGCCTGCAGACTCCTTGGGCTTCTCTACGCCTTGGAAGATACTGAAGGCTAAAATTGCTTCCACCCGCTTGAAAATGAAAGGACTAAAAATTCAGGTAATGAAGATGCATCTGTTGAAGAAATCTTGGGAGCACATGCCAGGAGTAGCCAGTGGTGTGGGACTTTGCTCCAGTGACCTGAGAAACCGAGAGAGACAGCTTTTCTAGGAAAGCGAGTTCAAGGCAATCATACTGTTTGTGACGTGGGTCTTGTCCTGCTTTTAGGCTTTTTTTAGTGGCTGGAGATCCCAGAAATAGAGAGTTTTGTAAGTTTTGTGAAAAAAGGCATCTGCCTTGAGGAAAGATTAGTTCTCTGGTGTGGGAACAGCTTCATCAAAGCACTCCCTTCTTCTGAAATCCTGAATGGAGATGATAAGAGGCAACCCCAGAGCCAGTGAAGCCTTGCTGTTTTCTCTGCTTATGGGGTGACTTGTTTCTTCCAGACTCCAGGTGCACAGCAGAGAGCTTGGAGCGGCTTGGCTGTGTCTGGGGTCTGAGCACCTTTTCGATATGAACCTAGGTTAGCAGCTGCCCTCAGGTATACCTTGAGCATAGAAAGAACAGACTGGTAGACTGGATTGCTTGGGATGACTTTGCAGACCGGCTGCACAGTGGTCACAGCTGTTTGTCCATGTGAAGGTGTTTGGGATCCTCTGATCTTCATCTTTTCTGTGCAGCAGTGGAACTACTGAGGGTGCAGGACAATTTCTCTTCAATTCTCTAGGCCAGTTCTCCAGGGCAGATTCTATTTTTACCGATATTTCTGTAAAATCCCTTAAAGAGCTTATGCTTACACCACGGTAAAAGTGTGTCTTGCTGATAGAGCGTATTTTGCTCACTGAATTGGTATAGATTCTACTGGTAAAGCCTGCTCTGGCTGCTGCAGAATGTCTGTATGCTAGGTTTGCTGAGATTGCTAACCTGAAGTTCCTCTAGTGTAGATTAACCTTGAATTACGGAAAAATCTGATTGCGATGATATTGCAATGCCTGGAAGATCAAACCTCCATGCCCTTTTCAGAGGTATCAGGGTTTTCTGAGATAAACACTTTTTATAACTCTCCTGATAGATATCCAAGCTGTTGTTCAAACCCAGCTAGGAAAGTGCTTTCTAGCAATCTCTTCTGGTGCACCCAATGGTCTCTGTTCCCCGTGGTGCCATAGAGTTCATTCTGCCCTATTTCCTTCATATCTTTCTTTAAAGACCAAACGATCTTTAAAGCACCTTTAAACAGGTCTCTTCCAGGAGGCTGTGGAAAGCCATGAGTTTGTGGACAGGCTTTTCCTCTGACTGAAGGTGTTTTCTGAAGAGGAGCTGGTTTCTCACCACCCCTCACCTCCATTGCAACACCTTCCATTAAAACCAGAAGAGCCAGGTACCAATGGTCTCGTGGCAGTCTCTTGGTTGTATGACTCCAGATGGGACCATCCCCAAGGCTTTGGGCAGGAAACCTTTGGAGGTAAAACGCGAATGTAATTGCCAGCTGAGATGCATAGATGCTCTGAGGTGAAACCACAAGGCTTTTTCCCAGGCTAGAGTGTGATCACCAGTGGGGACATCAGGTGAGGCCTGGGGCTAGGCTGGGGCAGGCCAGCATAGTCCATGACTTGAGCTGTTGGTTAGCTCAGCTTGGGAGTTGAGATTTGAAATGCCTGAGAGCAGCCACTCTCCATTGCATGTCCTCTGCTGCTCCTGAAAAGGCTGCTGTAACACCACGAGTAGGAAGAGTTTGTTCTTTTCCATGCCAGCCCTGGCTTGCCAAGGGGCTGGGAAGCTCCAGCACAGCACAGGAGGCAGCTGGGAGTGTACCATGGGTGGGAGGAGAACAGAGGAATGTGGAAGCCCTTTCCAAGTGCCTCAGCCCATCAGGAACTTGGCTTACATTTTCTTGCCCCTCCTATCTGAGGACTTCCTGGGGGCTGCAAGGAGTGACAGGCTCTGCCAGCACATGGCCTGATACTCCTCAGAGAACAGATTATTTGCTGCTGCTTTAGATCAGCTGTGCTAGGCAGGAATGACGAGCAGGTCAGAGATGCCAAAAGGAGCCTCTGCTTACTTGGAGGGTTTCGAGGAGGCGGAAGGTGTCGATCTGGCCAGGTGTGGGACAAACCTGTGCCCTTTTTGCCTCTGGGGCATCCCTACCCAGTGCTCGGCATGAGAAAAGGCTCCACTTGCACGGGGCAGCAACTGGGCACTGATGGGCAGGGGAAGTAGGAAGGTGCTTTGGCAGGGGCATCTCCAGGGCTGCTGTGGGTGCCTGGTGGGCAAGGGCTGACTGCAGAGGCCTTGGTGATGAGCATGTGTCATTCCCTCTTCAGAAGACATCAGGACTTTTTGCATGTTTCTCACGACCATCCGGTGAGGTTGCAGACCCTCGCCCGGGTGCAGCTGCTGGGAGTTTACAGTGCCTCAATTGCTTTTGAAGATGGACATATTTGTATTTTATTGCCCCCTTTCTTCATCTGAGGCACCACGCAGAGCAAGAAGAAGAGAGGGGAAGGACTGGTTTCCTTATGACAAGGGATTAGGCATTGCAGCCTGGCCATCCCATGAAGGACTGCAATGTTCCCTGCTCCACCATGCTGTCCTGTGAAGTGAGGGCTCAGAGGAGCGAGCCATTCCCCACTCAGCCCTCTTCCCACCCTTCCTCTACTTTCCCCCTGGATGCCTGTCTCCCTCACATCATACTCCTGTCTTGAGCTGGGTCTGTGCTTCTCAGTGGCTCTCCTGCAGAAAAACCTGGAGTCCCTTCAGCTTTTCCCACTGAGCTGGTGAGGGGCCAGAGGCGACCCGAGAGGCTGGCTCTGTGCCATGCTGGCTGACTGGGCTCCATCACTTCACTCATGATCCCTGTCAGCAGAGCTGGTTCCTAGGGCAGCCTGGGCTCCCGTCCTCTCTGGCCCTGGGCTGGGCCATATCCAGCCTGCCCTTGAGGACCCGGCTTATCGATAAGGGGGAACATTGCTGTTGCGCAAGGCAGAGATAACCACTGCCACCGTATTCGTGCACCCGGTGTCCTTCCCTTCCCCATCCTCTGCTACTGCTGGTAGAGAAGCGGAAAATCCTTTTCAACTTGCCTTGCCCTGTAGCCAAGTTTCAGATTTTTCAGTGTATTCAAGTCAAAGGCCAGGAAAAATGGAGGAGAGAAAACTTCCTCTCCCCAAGCCCACCCACACTTAATGCAGGTGCTCCTCCTTGGCAGAGCCAGAGGTATGGGAGGCTGGGGAAAGGCTCCCCCTCTTTTCAGTGTGATGCTCATCAGCTCCTCTCCAGCTGTGCTGCAGCTGAAGGCAGCATGCTGCACCCACGGAATGGAGGTCTGGGGTTGCACAGGTGAGTGAGAAAGAAACCTGAGGGACTGTTTGGGGTGTTGGGGTCCCTTGCAGTGCCTCTGCCCTGTGCTCCTCTGTCCAAAGCATGGATGTTTCTGTAGCTGAGCTCCTCACTTTGCCTGCCCTTGCCTGTCCCAGCTGCCTCTCCTTTGGGGCGAAGCTGTGCACAAGCTGATTCCTCTAAAACCGGAAATATTCCCTTCTGCTGCTTGAATTAAAGTGTTAATAAACCCAACGATGAAGCAATCAAATGCTCAATAGAGCATTTCAGATGCCCCTTTGTTTAGTTAGTGGAGCCCTTAACACAGGCACAGGCAGTGCTGTCAGGCCCCACAGCCTGGAGTGGGAGGTAAGAGGTGACGATGCAGCACCCAGGAATTTCTTCTCTTCGAAGGAGTGACCTCATGTACCAACAATTTTTTCACCTCCTCTGTGTGTCAGCTGCCCAGAAACAAAATATCTATGGCTGAAAGACTTTAGCGAACCTGTAGCATCTCCCCGGGGGATGCAGCCAACAGGATAAGCTCCTTGCCCACTTTCCATCCTCTGTACCTAAGGCTCTCTTTTTCCCTAGGGCAGCAATAAATAACTCAGCTGGCCCAGGGCTGAGGCAGCGCTTTGTCCCTTGGCCATGGAACGGGGGTGACTAGCCTTTGCCTTGAAGTCCACTCTGGTTCCCTCCAGCAAACGTCACCCTGGGGATAGGCCCCCATGTGGCCCCTTGCTCTGTGAGGAGGGGAGAAAGAGTGACACTCTTATCAGGAGTTAACTCCCCAGCAAACATGATTTCACTGGTGCAAGGGTAATGCTGGTGATGTCTGAGTGGGGAACATGGTGCCTTCCTCTCAGAGTTCTATTCTAAACTGTTTTATGAGGGGCCAGCAGGTAGACCAAAGCCTCATGCTCCTTGGCGGGCAGGGAGCCGGGACAGTGGGGTCCCTTTGTGGCCACATGCTGCGGCAAGGCAGCGCAGGGGTTATCTTGCCTTCTGTGGTGGGACTTCAGAGGGGGCATGGTGGTTAAATTGTACTCGATCCTTGGTGGGCCATGGGGCTGGGCTGCCTGTGCCTCCTCTCCTCCTGCTGTGCCCTGACATGCACCCAGCATCACCTACAGCTTGTGGAAGCTGTCACACTGCTGCTACTGTGCAACCACGCAGCATGTCCCACTGCTGCCAAAGGGTCGCGTGGAGCGGTCTTGGCTTCTGCCTGCCCATCCCTTGTGGTTTACCAATGCCTTGCTGGTTGGCATTTTTCCTCCCTGCAAGGACCCCCAGGCTCAGGATCTGCTTGCAAGACCCCTCTGCAACTGTGTTGGGGTGCTCAGCCTCTTCTGTGGCCAGCAGCTGCCTCAGGTGCTCGGCACTGTATTGCCTCCTGGGTGCTGATGCTCACAGGGTCCTGGGATGGAGATGCAGTGATGCCAGGGCCCTCTTCTCTGCCTGGGGCCTTTGATGAGCCACATGCACCGAGGGGCAGTGAACCCCCTGTGGGCACCCAAGTCACAGTGTTACCTACACCCTTAGAAACGTGCAGGGCTGTGGGAGGGCGTTGACTGCTGTTAGCCCTCAGGAAACTGTGCTTGTCCCCACTGATGCCCTCGCAGTGGTGGCATATGACAACCTCCCAGCATGGTGCTCGGACACAAACCATGCAGGGGTATGACACCTGCCCTGACAGCACTCCCACCTGCCTGGGCTCCTGGGCAGCAAAGGCGTGGGGTGCACACGGGGGACAGGCCAGAGCAAGGGCCAAGGGCATCCTCTGCGCTATGGACCTACCAAGTGGGTGAGCGCTACCCCTGCCACAGCCCACCCTGGTTGGGGAGCTGCCAGGGCCTCTCAGCGCCAGAGAAAAGCTCAGCCACAGCCTGGCTAGAAACACAAATTTATTGCGACATCAGTTTGCAACCAGCACTCAATGCCCCCAGTGGCGACTCTGAACCCACAATGAGGCCCTGACCCTGCCGTGATGCCTCCACAGCCAGTAGGCTGGTGACTGGGGTCATAAGCCCACCCACCCTCATCCAGGCAGGCTCACTGGGACTGTGGGCTAGGGTCCCACTGTTCCACGGGCTGCCTGCGGGCTGGCAGCGTGAAGGAGGGCACAGAAGCCAGATTTGGGGTCCTTCACCAATATGGGGCTGGAATATCTGAGCAGTCACAAGGCTCTCAGGATTCCCAGGGAGAGAGTGGGGCCAAACTCCCCAAGCACGTGAGAGAGAGGGCTGAGCATGGGAGATGCAGCCGTGTCCTCTACTCTTACTGCGCTCCCTCAGTGCCAGCCCAGATGCATTGGGGAGCCGGGAGAGATGCCCGCCTGGTTCCTACCCACAGCTGCTACACGTATCCTGTCAGGTTGTAGGAGTTAAGCTCACTCTTAGTCTTCTGCATCTGGTTGATGGAGGGCCGGGGGCTCTTGCCTGCCAGCAGCTGGGGCTGGTAGGTGCTTGAGTAGGTGGCCGTTGGGTCCCGGTCAGGGCAGGAAGTGCAGAGGATGAAGCCGCCAATGAGGGAGAGAAGGGAGGAGATGATGCCCAGGTAAAGTGCCTCCCCGAGCTCGAACTTCATGCTGTCGGGAAGAACGGGGTTGCGGAAATCCCGAAGCACCACATGGATGTTCCACACCAGTGGGATGAAGCAGAGCAGCCCCCCGAGGATGAAGACTGCGCCACCTGCGACCGCTACCCGGTCCTTGCCCGGCGAGCCCTGGCTGAAGACAGTGCACCTCATGCCCACAACGGTGAGGAGGCAGGCGAGGGAGGAGACAGTGCAGGAGCTCACCATCAGGGCTTGGGCTGCTTGGATGTCAGCAGGCAGGTTAAGTAGGGAGCTGTAGATGTCACACTGGGTGATGCCTGTGCTGTACGCGGCGCACTCCATCCACAGGCCCTTGGTGAAGCTCACGGCCGTCACAATGCTGGAGCCGATGTAGGAGCTGGTCTTCCAGCTGGGCAGCAGCGTGGCTGTCAGCGTGCCGATGTAGCCCAGGAAGGCCAAGGCATAGCCCAGCAGCTGGAGTCCCATGGAGACCATGGTGGGGGCTGGCTGTCACCTCCCCAGGACTCACGGCTTCTCACCTGGCTTGCTGGTGGCTCGCTCCCACGCGCTTACCTTCCTGTGGCCCTGCTGGCGGCTTCGCTCACCGTGCTGCAACTCCACCCCACTTCCCGGGCGTGCTGGTTTTGTGCAGGCACCGGCACGTGGGTGGGAGCTGGGGGGAGGAGAGGTTACCTGCAAAAGTGGAAAGCAATCCCTCCCCGATTAACAACTGACCCAAGCCTGTGGAGGAAAGCCAAGTGCACTTTCACCTCTGCTATCTCTTCAGCCAGACTTCAGAGGCAGAGCAGTGCTGTCCGGGAAGGACGCCAAAGCCCTCCCTTGTGTCAGGGCTGTGGGCAGGGGTGGAGAGCTGGCCGCTGAGAGGGGGAAAGTGCCCACTGCCTTCCTAGGGGTCCCTTGTTTTCTGTGATGTCCTGCGCCAAGGAATCAAAAAAGCTACAACTACACTGTTATTTGAGACCTGTCAGAGGCGATTTCAGGTGGTGGCCCTGAGGCTTCTCAAGATGAGAAAGAGGGATTGCACCTCCGCTCCATCTGCACGGGGCTCACCCAAGGCATCGGCAGCTGCTCACCACCCACCCTGAGCTGCCGATGCTCTGGCAGGACAAGGGGATGCGCCCGCCTGAGGTAGAACCATGGCTATCGGCCTTCCCGTGCTGCTGGGGACAACAATGGGGAGGGATGCATGTGACAGTGATGCCTGCATGCCCAAGGAGAGCGTGGAGGTCGATGTAGAGCAGAATTACATCAGGTCAGACCACACTGGCAGCACTCTGGGGATGCTTCCTGGGAGTGCCCCAGCTGAGCAGGGTGACCTGTCCCTGGGTGGGATGAGCACACTGGGGTGCAGCTCATGCTTACTGCCACCAGCAGGGCTTTTTTCTGCCAGTACCATCTCCTGCCCGCAGACTGGGTGTGTGTATGTGGGGGGGGAGGGGGTTTGGCAGAGGCAGTGGCGTGAGGTGGTTTGTTTTCCCTCTGCCCTGTTTCAAAATTCCTCCTCCTGCAGTGTCTTGTGAAACCGGACTGAACCCATGCTACATCATGGCCAGTGGCCTCTCACCCTGGGAACACTCCTAGTTCAGAGTGCTGCCACCACCTACTGCCTCCGCTTCTCTCCCTGTTTCCCACTAGCATCTCAGATGCATGGTACCAAAGCTTCCCAACTTTCTCCTTTCCTGTGCACTAACCAAGACTTTACACTCCGTCTCAGGGGTGTTGCTGCAAACAAACCACACAGGGTGTTCGAGGCGCCAGGAAAAAGGCACGGGAGGGTCATGCCGGAGCTCTGCGGTACTTACGGAGGCGACTGGAGATGCGGTGCGGGACCAAGGGTGTCTGTGGCCAGGGACACCCAGGACTGGAGGTGGCCGGGCAGGACAAGGCAAGCGGCCGGGGCCCCAGTCTGCAGGATCAGGGGCTGTGAATTGTTTAGCTACGGCTTTGCAAAATCCACCTGCAAATCTCAGCCTGGATCAGAGGTTTATTGCAGATCAGAATTAAACCCTTTCAGTGTCGGGAAGGATTGGGGAGCTGGGATGCTTTATTTTGCTTGCTGTCTGTTAATTGTCAGGATAGGTTTGCCCAAATGACTGAAGTCTGTAGCTTGCTGTCACCTTTCTGAGCAGCCTTGGTGGGTGGCAGGTGACCGTGTGCCACCACCCATTGTCTGCCTTGAGCTATTTCGCCTGTGCTGGGGTCAGAGGGGCAGTGAAACACCAGCAGGTGGAACTCCACATTCCTTCAGGGCGATCTTGGGCTTTTGGTTCACTCCTCACAGCCCTGCTTGTCCTCCACGGGATTTGTTGTTGTAAGACTCCTGGTCCAAATGAGGAGCAAATGGAGACATTAATGAGAGCTGCACTGGCCCTGTGCCCCCTCCGGCTTGCCGGCTGCTGCAGATGGAGAGGAGCGGGGAGGGCCCCTGGTGACAAATTGTGCTTGGACCTGAGCAGGGTCCAGACGGTGTTTGGACAGGGGTGTTTGGATGCTGATAGCAGAGCTACAGCAGAGACCATTTGCTATTTTCTTTCCTTGTCACAAATTGAAACTCTCCCGGGAGCAGGAGGTGACCTGTCTGCCAACAGCACCTTGCTTGGAGTGCTCAGGCAGGAGTGGTGGGCAGGGATGTGTGGCAGTGCTGGGGGAGTGTGTTTGGCTGGGGGACACGAGCCTTGCACCCTCGTATCAAGAAACTTTTCTGTACCTCCTGGTATGGTCCACATCTCAAAAAGTCAAAAGAGAGGGCAGGGAGCACAGGTAAGCTCATGCTCTCCCTGCCGTGCCAACAGTGCGGGAATGGGACTTGGCAGCTCCCTGGGGCGATACAGGCAGAGGCCGTGGATGCCTGAGCAGGACCACTGGCCTGCCTGCACCGGGGGTCCATCCCTGCTGTCCGTCTTTCCTCCCTGTTCGCTCTTTAGCATCCCATGACTTGCCTCCTGGTTGCTCTGTGCTTGCCACCACTGCAGCCCATCGCACTGTCCCCATCACATGCGCATCACACGGTCCTCATCATGACCCCTTGCACTGTTCCTTTCACAAGCCCGTCAGACTGTCTCATCAGATGGCCATTGCACTGTCCCCATGACATGCTCATCTCGCTGCCTCAGTACTCCCCATCCCTTCCTCGCTTCCCCCCTCCCTTATACAAATGGCTACAAAGAACACTTAATCATTGTCCTTGTTAATTGACTCTGCCCTCTCCTGTTGCCCCCCAGGGATTTTCTCACAAATGGTGTCCAACTTTTCCCTTCTGTGTTTTGCTTTTCCACTAGAGATTGCAGCCCCTCTGCCCCCATCCTCCCCCCCCATCCTCTGTTTACACAACTGGGACAAATTTCACACGCCAGAGACCACTATCCCCACCCCGCCCCAGCCCCTTGCTTCCCTGCCCCAAAGAATTTCTGAGTCACCAGCTGGGGCAGAGCTATAAAGGTGTCCTCACCAAGGGTCTGCAGCATCAGAGAGGACACTGTTGCCTGCCACCATGGAAGCTGCTGCCTGTTGCCCGACTCCCCACCAGCTCCAGGTTTCTGCAGCCAATGCTCATACAGCCCTGGGACTGCAGCAAGACGGAAGGTACCTGGGTGCTGCGCAGCCTTGGGAGAGGGTGGAGAGGGCTGAGGGTGTGTGGGAGGTGGGATGGGAAAGGCTCCAGCTGGGTTTAGGTGAAGGCTGTGTGGCTCGCTATTCTGATGGGGATCCCGGCAGCTGGCGGGGGCGGGGGGAGATAGTGCAGAGCCCAGGGAGCAATGCTGGGGGCTGCCAGGGGTGCTGGGGGTTGGAGCTAAGTGGGGAGCACTGAAGCCAAACCGGTATGAGTGCATCCACATGTGCCTGGCACCCTGGCCATGCACCTGGGCAAGGGCTGAACCTGGTGGGTGAGACTGTAAGTCTTGGGGTGTGTGCTGAGGTGGGGGCAGCAAGGCAAGGGGGGAGCGGGGCAGGGGGAGCGGCCGTCGTGCTGAACCTGCTCTCTGCACCTAGATGCCTGCCTCTCTGGAGACCGTGGCTGCCCCAAGCAGAGGAGAGAACTGGGAGGCAGAGGGAGCAGACAGACATTGTGAGTTTTACGCCCCCTTCTGCACCTCCCCCCTCCCCCGCCTTTTCCTGATGGGGTCCCTGTTTGGCTAAAAACCATCCTCTCACGCCAGACTCCTTCAACCCCGGCACTGCTGCATGGCAACACCGTGCCTATCTCCCCTGGTGCCCCACAAGCCACACAGCCTTGCCAGGGCGAGGCCAGGCAAGTCCCCCTGGGCTGTCACAGCCAGCACAGCCGTGCTGCAGGAATCTGAAAAAGGATCCGACCTGTTCTCAGGCCTGGCGGGCATTCCTCAGGGGGTTAGCGGGATGCCTGGGTATGAGCTTTTGAGCATGGCGGGAGGGGGGAGATTACATTGGCAAAAAGCCCATCGGGGGTGGGTAGACAACGTTTTCCTTTCTGGTGGCACGAGGAGCAGGGGCAGAGGAGTGGGGAGATACTGGCTTCAGGGCAGGCTGACCCTGCAGGGGTCTGTCAGGTCCGTAGGGCATCATCCCCCTTTGAGAGAAGAGAAAGAACCCTGTGCTCGGTGCCAGCCGGGGTTCCCCTGCGCTCTGCTGCCGGTGTGCCAGCGGGAGGAGGCAGTGGGAGCTCCAGGGCAGGTCCCACCGCGACTGTGTCTCCTCAGGCTCGGACTCGGGAGGCCGCGGGGGATGGTGGCCCTGACAAAGCGCTGACGTTTTTCCACCACCCTGTCAGGTACGTCTCCTGCTGCTGGTGCCCCGCCTGGGACCGAGGGCAGCGGGCAGGCAGAGGCTCTCACCCTGGGTCTCCCCACGCAGGCTCCTCTGGCCCAAGTCCAAGTCCTTTGACTATCTGTATGGTGTCGGGGAGAAGCTGCTGGAGAATTTCCCGGTGCAGGCCACGCTCTACCTCTACGAGGACTCGAGCAGCGAGGAGGAGGAGGAAGACGAGGAGGAGGAGGAAGAAGAGGAAGTAGAGAAGGAAGAGGCAGGGTACACGGCGGCAGATCCCTCGCCGCAGGCAAGCAGCCCTCCCAGGCCGGTNCTGGTGAGGGGTGCTGGGGCGGAAAGTGAGGGGCTGGCGGGGTAGGAGTCGGAAGTCGTGGAGCTGGCGAGGGGATTATGGGCGTTTAGGGAAGAAAGGAGCTGCAGAGATGGGATGTGTCGGTGGGGCAGAGTGTGGTGGTGGTGGGGCTCATCTGGGGCTGGAAAGCCCTACTTAACTAGGCAAGTTCACATTTGGGCTGATGGGACAGGTGAGCTGGGAGGAGGACCCTGCTGTGGGGTGACACGTTTTTAGCTGAGGGCGGTGGAAATAATTTGGAGTTGGGTTTGGGCAGTGCTGAGATGGATGGTCCGGGGGCTAGTGGGGGAGGCTGTCCAGGGGCGGTGCGAGGACCGGTGGCATGGGGTCAGACGCCATCCGAAGGCTCTCTTGGGAGGGCGAGGCTTCTTGGCAGCCTGTGAGGACCCCATGGTCCCTGGCAGGTGGAACTGGTGCAGCCTCTTCTCCCTGTGGATTTGGGGAAAACCCCAAATATTGCTGGGATCCTGCTGAGCGGCCACCAACCATGGCTACGTGATGCCAGGGGAGCCAGCAGCTTCCTTGCATGCTGTGGCACGTCGCTGGTGCCTGTGGAGCCCTGCGACCTGTGCCTTCCAGCCTGGTGAGGAGGTGCTGCCTCCCAGTGTGCCCCGCAGGCCGCTCCCAAGCCCACTGAAGATCTGCGAGGAGGCTGGCACCATGCACGCACTGTATTTTACCAGCACGATTTCCTCCTTTGGCAGTGATGATGAGAGCGGGGTGGATCCGGGGGGAGCCCGAGGGAGACACAAATGTTCAACTGCAGCATCCTCACTCTCACGGCTGCATCCCTCCCTCCTCCTCACAGTTGCCTTAGCAACCTCCTGTCGATGGAGTATTTATAGAGGAGAAGAATAGTGTTGGGAAGCTGGAGGGGGGGACTGGGCCCCAGACTGGGTGGGCATCTGCTAAGTCAGCCTCCAGTTTCAGGCTTCTCTTGACTTACGTGTCAGCGCAGAGGCAGGAGATGCCGCTTGCCTTGGCGTCAGTGCAGGTGGTGGTCCAGCTTTTCCTGTTCGTCGGAGCTGGGGAAGGTGATTAGGAATTTGCATGTGTAAATAAAAATAAGCATTTGGGATGTCTGCCCTTCTTGCAAGTGTCACTTATACTTGTAGGCTTATGTAGACCTGGCTTACTTTTGCACTGGAATAAATCTGAGCTCTGACACGGGGTGTGTTGGCACAGATACTTGAAAAAAATTAAAGATAAAATCTTCCTGACCCAAATGTGTTGCCCAGTGTATGATGTGGGTTATGAGCCTGGGGTTCTGACAAATCAGATCTTGAATATCCTTAATTTTGCATCTCAGTTCTGTCTATCAAAGGTAGAGAATGCCTGTAACAACGGGTGATACAGAGGTTTTGTATGGGAACAGTGGCAAGTTTTCCGTGCTATGCATTGTTTTATCCTGTGGTTTTGGGTCTTTGTAAAAACTGATGACAACCAAAGCAGGTCAGGTGGCTCCTTTTCAGAGTTGCAGCAGCCTGTCGGGGAATGCATGGATCCGGAGGCCTCTCAGCTGCTCTCACATCCCCCAGGACAGCTCAGAAGAGTGGGGTTGGGTGCACATTTTCTCAGAAGGCCTCCTGGTGTGGGCTGTGGGCTGCAGGAGGCAGCCAAACCCTCCTGTGTAATTCTGGTGCTCTGCTTCTTTTCCTCACTTCTGCTTAAACTCCAGACTGAGGTTTGCAATCTGAGTTGGAAAGAAGCTGCTTTCTGCCTCTGAAGACAGCTCCAGGCTTGCTTTGCCTCTTGCCACTTTTGGGGTAGGAACCTCAGAAACCGCAGGAAACCTGATATTGGCAGGGGGAGATGCTGGATTTACTGAGAAGGTGGCTGTTGGTAAGGTGTGGTAGTGCCTTCTGTGGTGGTGTGTGCATCAGCCCTTCTGTGTGTCTGGACGCCTGCCTTTCATGTGGAATGAGAAATGTGTTTCTGGCTCCACTAACCCCATGAATGGCTCTGTACTGTCCCTGACCTTGCTCCAGCTGAGTGGATTCAAGTGCTTTTGAGATAACTCTGAATATCTGAAGTCCTGGACCTTAGATCAGCATGTGGTTTAGTTCCTGCTATTTCTAGCCATGTTTGCTCCTTCATCTGCAATAAATCCCTTTAGGAGCTGGTTAGTCCTGTCCCCTCTGTCTCTTGAGTTGTGGCTTTGCCACAGCAAGATATCACACAGGGCAAGAGGAGATGAGTTTGCGCAGAATAGTCTAATTGGTGGTGCTTCGAGCACAGGGAGAAGATAAAGTGTGAAAAATGAGTGGGACTCCTCCTGTGAGCAGGGAGGGATATACTCTGCTTCTGAAGGATCTGGTTTCACTCTTACGAGGTTTTGTTTAGTTTGGTGTTGGTATTGAAGCACAAAATGTGCTTTTTAAGCTGTACGGATGTTGTCCTGGATGCGCAGGGAGCTCTGTCGGTCTTGCTGCTGCTCCTAGCTTGGCCCAGCAGCCTTGAGGAGTGCAAATACTTTTGTTTCCTGCTGTATAGTCAGCTTTATGGCAGTGGAGAAAACAGTATGGCCTTGTTTATTGCAGACTGGGGGTAAGAGTTGCAGAAGGGAGAACTGGCACAGCTGTGAAGTGGATTTAAAGCAGGATAACTGCTTTACCTGTATCCATCTCTTGCGGAAGGGAAGAGCACCAGACTGCTCCCAGCAGCTTCTGACACTCAGGTCACCTCATCTGCTGAGGAGATACAGGGACTCTCCTTCATCCAGTTCTTCCATTCCTACTCTGCTTGTCTGCAGCCCTCTGGGCCGTGACCCTCCCTGAGCTGGTGCAGCGTAAGTACGGCAGAGACCTGTCCCAGGCTCTCAGAGAGCTGAGGGTGCTCGGAGCTGCTCCAGTCCCTCCGGCCATGTGAGGAGTGGGGAAGCAGTGTGAGTCCTTGGTGATCTGAAAGGGCACTGCTTGGTTGGGAACTGTTACGGGTCCACCAGACAGCACCTTGCTTTCTGCACGAATCTGACCCTGGGCGATGGAGGTTTTTGGCTTCAAGGGGTGAAATTTAAGCTGACAGTCAGTGACTCTCCTGTTTTCTTCCCTGCAGGTAGGCAGGAGCCTCCCATAGCTGAATGAGGCAGCATGGCAAGTAAGTGTTTCCCAGTCAAGACGGAGAGGTGGTGATGGTGCTGAAGGAGAGAAGGGCAATGCTTGGCAGCCACCTCTCAAGGAAGGATTATCTGTGCATTTTGGGGGGTGTTATACTCTGTGGGAAGCAGATGGCATCGGCTCTTATCCCTGAATGTGGCCTGAGGTCTGACTTATATTGTGCTTCTCCCTCCCCTGTGCAAGGTGGGAGTTGAGAGGAGGTGCTGAAGGGCTGACCTCTCTGGGACTCCCCATACACTGCAGCATTTCTTTATTTGCATGATACTTGCTGTGCAAGGCAGGCCTCCGTGAGGCTCTTTGGACTGACTGGCCCCTCTGTAGGGGTTGCCGGTCTGCACTGACATCTCCTAGCAATGGTGCTCCTCATGTCCCATGCCTTGCATCCCATGAGCTGTCCATCCTGGGGGCCACACTGCATGGTAGCCTGTGTGGCTAGTGGCACTGGGGCTCTGTGTGCCCGGGAATTGCCTAACTCGACCTCACCGGGAGCTTGCTTCGTCTTGGCATCTGAAAAAGTGCCTGGTAGATGGGGCTGCTTGGAGCCAGTGGCTAAAGCTGGGCTGAGACTGGGGCGGGTGCCGGGTGGAGGATGGTATGTGGTCTGTAAAGAGCTGGACTCAACCCTCCCTCACTCTTCTGGGCAGCCTGCATGAAGGCTGCATGCAGCAGTGTGGCAGGAGGTCAAGGAGGATGACAGTTGTCAACGGGAACATGTAGAGATCTGTCCGAGATCTCAGAATTTGCTCAGGGTGTTGCTGGAGTCGGCTATGAAGGTGGAGGCAGTAGGCATGCTGGGCAGGAGGAGGACCCAAAGGATGACAGGTATGCCTTCTTTCATTATCTGTGCTCTGCTAAGTAGAGGAGGGAGTAGAGATCTTCAGGCAGTGTTTTTAAAAGGCAGGTTTAATCTTCTGTTAATGAGGAGAGTACCCAGCTGGGTCCCTGACTTCCTCCACTGCTGCCTTTTCTTCCTCCCAGAGCTCAGGTGCTGGCTCACCAGCACTTACTGGTTGTGGGAGGTGTCCCCTGTGGTGGCAGTGTCCCCTCCCAAGTGGTCCCCTTCCCGGTGACCCTGATGTGCAGGAGGAGCTATATGGTAGTCGGCACATTTGCCATCATGCGCTCTTCAGCAGCGTGTCCCTCTGCAGACACAGCAGAGAAGCTGCCCTGGGGGTGTCCCCACAAGCCAGGGAACAGAGCAGTGGGGTAACAGTGTGGCCAAGCCTGCCTGCCACCGGGAGCCAGCAGGACCTCAGGAAACCCAGCAGGAAAGCAGTGAACTCAGTCCTCGCTCCTGCTCCCTCTGCCTAAAGCTCTGATCTTTCCTGAGCACCAGTTCTCTAGCTGGTGTGGGGAGACTTGGAGAGGCACAAGGGGTCAGTACTGAGGCTGCTGGGCCTTGGGAAGTCCCCTCTGTCCTGCAGTTTGGGGACAGTAACTGCTCAGCTATCTGCTCTTCATTCCAATTGGGCATCCAGGCTGGAGATGAGAGTTGGCAAGGTTCTTGTTTCCTGGACGTGGGCACATGAGAGCTCTTTGCACTTACTGTGTGAAAGAGGGGAGGGAACAGTGACTTAATTTCTGCTCTTCTGCCATTTCTAGGTCCCTAAAGGAAATTTGATGTGGGGAGAAGCACATACCTCCATCACAGCATGCTTTGAGTCAGGACATTGCTCATGGTACCTGCCTGCCTGTATGTCTGTGTTTATTTCCCGCCATAGCGACCAGCTCAGCACAGCAAAGCAGGGAAGTGGTCAAGTGACTGGTATCTGCAGGGCTGGAAAACCCTGACTGTGAGATCTTCAGTCAAGCTTGTTGCTCCAAGGTGTGCTGAGAAAGTTAGAAAGAGGTTCGGACTCAAGTGATGAGGAGGGGAGAGTTGATACCACAGCCTGATCAAGGTAGTAGGCAATGGAGGTGAGGCTAGAATTCTCCAGCAGAGGACAGGACATTTGCAGAATGGATGATGTCTTTGCAAAATTTAATCTCGTTCTGGAAAGGCTCATGAGAAGGTCAGCCTGCCAATCTGCTCCCTCTCCAGCCAGGATAGCCTTCCTCAACTGCGAAAGTCCAAGCAAGCTGATCCCTGCTATCCTGCAAAATGCCTTCTGTGGCTCTTGAAAATGCTTTTTTTTCAGTTGTCCTTGTGGAAAAAAAGAATAAAAAATAAAAGGTTTACATAATAAAGTTGATTCTGAGGGAAGGTCTCTGACTCACATCATTCATACTGCTCTTCATTCATACCTCAGTGGTTCAGCCCTCTGCAGATTCTCTCACTGAAGCAATCCATCAATAAATCATGGTGGGAAATGCAGCTACACAGCACAAAAAGAGCATAGTGCCTCCAAGCAAAATGGTGTAGCACAGTAGTAGTTGCTTATGCCATGATCTTGCCCACACCTTGGTATTTAAAAATACTCTCACAAATACCTTGCTGTATTGTGGTAGGAGCCGAATACATGGAAGGCAAAGAAGGAAACCTGCTGGTGTCTGGTAAAAGGCTTCTAATGAAAGAAGCTGATAACTTTCTACTGTTACGTTTCATCTTCACCAAGCTCCTTACTGAAGGAGTACTTTTGTCTCCTTGCCTCCTTGTCCTGCATCTGTTGATGTTGCTGCAATGAGTTGCTTCATATGGTTGATCCAATGGAAGACTTACTCCAAGGGTGAAGCAGGTAAATAGGTTTCTGCAGATCAGCCAGCTGAACCAATTCATCTTCCTCAAGGGAAGCAGCATGATCACGTGGCTTGGTGGGAAGAGATGGTGACAGCCTATAACTGGGGGTATTGAGCTGCATTAGGGAAGCACTCTTGGGAAATGTGTACAGGGGATGTTCAGATCCTGGAAGGACTGTGGTTTGAGTGAAGTTTCTGCTTTTGGGGCAACAATTTGCTTGCATCTCCTGTGCTGGTGCAGGTCCTGGTAGGTACTTGCTCTCTGCACCCCATGGAAGTCTCCTTCCTTCAGAATATGGGGGAAGAGGCTTTGAAGGGCACGTCTTGCAGGCAGGGAGGTGCTGCTCCTGCTCAGTCTGGCCTCCTGACTGCATACTCTGTGGGAAGTTCTCATGTGGGCAACAGAGTCTTCCAGGCTTTGGGAGCAGGGGAAGGTTCGTGAGGCCTTTGCACCAAAATGCAGTAGGGATGAGAACGTGATGCCATGTGAGACGAGGCTGCTCAGGCCCCTTTCAGTATCTAAGTCACGACCCTGTCTGCTGTCCCCGTGTGTTGGGAGTGTTTGCCCTTGTTGGGCCTGGGCATGAGAAAAAACATAGTAGTTTCTGTGGTGCCTGAACAGAGTCCCTGAAGTCACCTGAGCTTGCATGATCCTACAGCAGCTGGCAGCAGGGATACCAGCTTCCAGCAGGCTGTCTGCCCTCCTGTGGGGCAGTGGGGGTGCAAAGCAAGAGAGGAGGCTCTGGAGTGATGCACAGGGTGGGGCTATGGAATGATGTGCAATGCACTATGTGTTGCGAGTCTATTTGGATGCTGGCCCCATGTCTTGGCAGAGAGGCCTCTGTCCCAGCCCTATGAGGTCTTGCTTGCCCTGTGGAGTCTCCCTTGCCCGGCTGCAAAGGGGCAGCAAGATGAAATCCCGTCAAGGGCGGGATACTGGAAAGGTCTCTTTGGAGGCTTCTGTCTCTTCAGCCCTGTGTGGTCTGCAGCTGCCACTTCCAATGTCTCTAGCATCTCAGCCCTGCTGGAAGGGTGCTTCTGGTACCAAACATCTCCAGGCAGACCTCGAAAGCTCTGCACTGGATGTTTTCCCTCAGCAGGCACTCTGCTGTGCTACCCAAATTGTAGCCCTGGGCTTTTGTTGTTTGGGATGCCTGCATCACCAAAATTCTGTGGGAAGTCAAGTGGGAAAGCCTGGCTGGGCAGAGGCCAAGTATGGGCTTGTTCCTGCTCAGCATGTCTTTGCCTTTTGTGTTGCAGTGTTCTTGGGGGCCAGGAATGCCCACTCGGTCCTGAAGCGCTTTCCTCGAGCCAACGGCTTCCTGGAGGAGATCTGGCAGGGCACCATCGAACGGGAGTGCATTGAGGAGGTCTGCAGCTATGAGGAGGTCAAGGAAGTGTTCGAGAACAAGGAGAAGACGGTGTGTTTGTCCTGCCCTGCTCCCCAGTGGATGTGTGAGGGCTTACACCTTAGCAAGCTGGAAGCAGGAGGAAAGCACAGGGAGAACAGCCTCTCCTGTTCCCTTTGTTCTCTTCTGTCCGCAGGCAGCATGTTGCGGCCTTGCTTTCCAGCATGACTTTCCCTTCCCAGTTAGTGCCCTCACCTTGGTATTGCCAGGACACCTTGCCCAGAGCTGCAGGTCAAGCTCCTATAGCATATGTGGGAAATTTGTCCTGTAGTCCCTGACTCCAGGTTGGGATTGGTGTTAGACAAAATTCTCCCTGCTTGGTGTGGTGGCTGTTGGATGCTGTTGAGGAAGGTTCGCCTGGTCTTTCATGCTGTTTCCCACAGCACCTCAGATGCTGGCAGCCTTGCTGAGAGTGGCTGAAAAGTTGCCCCTTTTGTGGGTCTAGGGAGGGCAGTGATTATTGCTGGTAGTGGTCAGGGGGTGCTTGTCCCTCCTTCAGCACATGATGATGGTTCTCCATTCCTGCCACAGATGGAGTTTTGGAAGGGCTACACCAACTCTGTCTACTCTGTCAAGGACCCTGGGCACAGCACGGAGCGCTCAGACGCTATGTATGTGGTAGTGCCCCTCTTGGGAGTGGCTCTTCTGATAGTCATCGCCCTCTTCATCATCTGGAGGTGCCAGCTTCAAAAGGCCACCCGCCACCGTCCTTCTTATGCCCAGAACCATTACCTGGCCAGTCGAACAGGACGCAGCCTCCCCAGGGTCATGGTGTACCGGGAGCGGTCGCAAAGCCAAGGGGAAAACCAGTATCAGCGCGAAGCGAGCAACCGGGTGGCTGGAGATGGCAGAGCTGGGGGCATCCCCCAACAAGATGGCACCCTCTTCCCACCAGAGCATTCGGTCTCCATCCTCTCCAGACTGTCCAGCGCTACCCCTCCACCCTCCTATGAGGAGGTGACAGGCCACCCAGAGAGCAGCAGTGGTGAAGAGACCAGCGTCTCCTACAATGACCCGCCACCCAAGTATGAAGAGATCATGGCTCCTCCCCCTGCCACAGGCAAATAGTGGGTCTGCCTCCCTCCTGCCTCTTCACACACTCACGTTCACTCACCCACCCTCCCTTTGCCGTGTCCAGGACCCTCTTCAGGTGCCAGTCGGCACCCTGTCTCACCTGTACAAGCTGGTGCCATCACACAGTAGCCTTACCCTTCTAACCAAAAATAGCTGTCCCTACGTGCGGTGAGGCTGGGCTGCAGGGATGGCTCTGGAGTCAGCCAGCCAGCTCCTTCCCCTTGTTCCCTGCTCATCTAAGTGCTGTAGTGGCCAGAGCAGAGCAGCAGCTTGTTCCTGGCTTGGCACGAGGGTCTTCCTTACGTCACCCTCAAATAGACATAACATTTCCCATGATTAAAACAGCCTTGCTGTGTCCCTGGGGCACTGCTCAGCCTTACCTGACATCCTCACCGGGCCCCAATTTACTGCTCGGGGCTCTGATTAGGAGTAGGGGATGCAGGAGGGGTGTGGTGAATTTCTGACCATCCCCACAGTCAGCGTCCACGCTCTGTGGGGAGAAGGTGCTCCCTTTGTGTGGATTTGCTGCCAGGTGGGAGTGGAAAGTCCAGTCCATCCCACAGTGCCTGTAATTCTATTTACTGTCCAGGAATCAGGGAGGAACAGTCAGGGAGGTGCTCTCTGATCTCCTAGATCCCTTTGGAAAGGGGGAAAGGCTTGTGGTGATCTTGTAGATGAGGTAAGTGACTCTGGAGTAGCAGGGCTTTTTCCTGATGCACTCCACTTTCCCCCTGTGGGGTCCCAGGCATTTGGAGATCTGACTGCAGCAGAGCTGGCTGTTGAGGTCATCTCTGGCCTTGAGCCAAAAGTAGTCCCATGGCTTTAAGTGGTGGGAATGTTCCTCTTTCCTGCCACGTGGCCTGTCTGGTGTCTGCCCCAGGTGTGGGATACTGGCACAGGGAGTCTGTGGATGGGCCAAACCTCCCCTCTCCCTACCCCAAACCTCTCCATCCTGCCTGGCTCCTCTTTTTGGGGCTTTTTATCCTCCAGAACAGGTAAAGGGGAATGCGAGACCTCACTCTTCTCCAGGCCCCTCTGGTGGGCAGTGTGCTTGGGGGCCATGGCCATGGTGTGGAGGGTCTGCTGACAGAGGTGCCTGCAGAAGTGAGAGCAGCCTGATCATTCCACAACCCGGGGATGCCAGTGGGTCAGAAGCAGGGCCAAACCCTGACCAGGTGGTTGTGGTGCCGGGGCAGGACAGGGCTAGGTGCTTTGCTGTGGGACCAGAATGTCCCCTTTTCTTGAGCAGCTGCCTTTGGGGTCCAAGCAACGGGGCTGTGTTTTCCCAGTCATGTCTGATGGGTTAAAAAGAGGGTTGTGCTCACCAGCCTCCCAGGATTAGCCCAGAAACTCCCAGCACTGCCACCCCTTGGTGTTCACCCCAGCACAAGTCTCTCCACCAGCACCAAAAGGCCATTGCACAGTCAGTGGCTGCCTGTGCCCTGTTCGGTTCCAGTGATGCTCTCATCGCAGGTGCCCTCAGCCTAGCGCTGAGGCTTGCCCAGCATGACCGTTCCTGGGGCAGGACGTGTGGGGTTTGCAGCTGCTGGCATCTTTTCCCCTCCTAGGCCTTTCCTCTGCCTTTTGGCCTTAGCAAATTGGGCTTATGGGAAGACCTGACAGTGAGTGTCAGGGTCAGAGCCTGGAAAATGCCAGAGGGAAACAGGAGGGTGCTCTGCATCCTCTGTCTTTGATGCTCAGTCATTATCCCTGCAGTTTGTATTCTGTAAAACTTGGTATATTTCTGTGCAAAAAAAAAAGGTATTTATTAAAAAACTCTCACTGTCCGAGTGGCACAGGGTGGCTTTTTTTCCCACAGCGGGGATGTCTCACTAAGCACATCTGGATTTCTTATGGGGGTGCTAGGGCTCAGCTCTGTGGGGCAGTGGCACCAATCCCCTTGCACCCCTCCCCCCTTTCCCGGGCACAGCTGCAGCACAGCCTCCAGTGAGGAGAGAACTATTTCTCAAGACTGGGTACGTGCTGTTTTGGGGCTGGGAACAAACCCCACACACCCACCAGGAGCCTTTGACTTCCCTGGGCATGTGGTGCAACTCTGAGCGAGAGCCGGAGGGTGTCCTGTGAGCCCTGGCGAGTGGATAGGTGGAACACGGAGGGATTTCCTAAGGTCTGTGAGGGGATTTAGGTGCACAAGTTGTCTTGCTGTTCCTCTGTGTGCTCCTAAACCTCTTAGATAATCCCCTTTAAATAGCAAGACTAGGGCACTGTGGGATTTATTTTAAGCCCTTTCTAAACCAGATTTTATGGTAAGATCTTGGACTCTGTCCCCCTTCAGAAACATTTTAAACTGTCATTCATCTCAAACAGATCATTTTATCGTTGTGGACAGTAGAGGTTAGCTCTGGCACAGCTGGGCGCTTGGACGGCTGCCGCCTCCACTCCTGCCGGGGCACCCACGGTGCCATGGGAACACGCTGTGGCTAGGAATGTCACTGGCAGCAGCCTTGAGGGTGTCAAGAGGAGACGGGCTGAGCCTTCACCTTGAAGAGTGGGTTTGTTTCTGTCTGCCAGTTTTGCCCCTCGCAAAAGCAATCCTTTCGCTCCGGCAAACTTCTTCCTTCGAGATCAGCGCCGGGAGAGACAGAGCTGCGGCCGGCCGCCGGCGGCCGGGGGGGGTCGCGCTGATGAGTTAATTAATTAACGCGCTCGTTAATTCTCCCTGCTGCGGCTTTAAAGGCGGAGGGGCGGGCTACTGGGAGAGACACCGCCTCCGGGCCGTTGCCCCGGCCGGTGCCGCCCGCTACCCGGATGGCAGTAGGGCGCGGGTGTTTACAAGTCCGACACTTGCCTTGGACTGCAAAAAAAAAGTAAGTGGCTCCCCCGCTTTGCAAGCCGCAAAGCTGGTGGGTGCTGAGGCTGGGGACGGGGATGGGGCTCTTCG
The DNA here is from genome assembly GCA_013396935.1 of Baryphthengus martii. Classification (NCBI taxonomy): domain Eukaryota; kingdom Metazoa; phylum Chordata; class Aves; order Coraciiformes; family Momotidae; genus Baryphthengus; species Baryphthengus martii. Next base: position 370,014 of record VWZK01007401.1, read on the forward strand.
GGCAGCCCTGAGCTCGGCGAGGGAGCGCGGCCGGCACCGAGAGGGGTTCCCTGAGGGGCGAGTACCTCCCCGCGGAGGGAACGGGAGCCCTTCGTGCCCTGGAGCTGTCCCCCACCGTCCTGCCTCCCATCCCGCCTGTGGCCGGCTCTTCTTACCCGTGTCCCATGGCCTCAGTTTTTCCGCCCCGCCTCCCCCCTCACCCCCCGCCGATGATTAGAGCCGGGACGCTGTGTCTGGGATCCCGGAGCCCTTTGCTCCTCAGCGCCATCGCTAAGCCGAGGCACAGGAGTCACCCCAGCTCTGCGGCTTGGCTGGGGCAGGCGGCAGAACCTGAGCAAGGTGACAAACCCATTCTCCTCCCTGTCAGCCTCTCTCTGTCATGAGAAGGTACAGCCCCCAGCCGAGGGGCAGCGCTGTGGGCGAGGTCGGCTCCTGTAGCAGAGGGCTACTCAGTCCAGCACCCCATCCGGAGAGGTGATCGGGGGGCGGCGGTCCGGAACAGGCTGATACCCCCGCTTCCTTGTATGGAGCACCTGGGCTGAGGGGGGCACACGGAGTGAGGGAGGTTGTGGGGTTTCTTTCCCCAGGGCAGGTTTTCCCGGCTTGCAGGATTTAAACCTGCTCACAGGCTTAGTGAGCCGGAAATTCCCTGTCGCCGCAAATGCGAGAAGTGCCAAAGCAATCTTCTTCCACCGGCGAACGGGGGTGCTTGGCAGTAGCTATAAAAAGCCCTAAAGAAAGTTAAAGGAGGAAATCCAGCCACTTAAGTGTTTTGTTCTTATGGTTTTTGACAGCTGATTTTGTTGTTGTTGTTAATAGCTTAGTTTCGCAGAGCCTGTTTCTCGCTCCCATCCTTCTGCTCTTTGGGAGCTGTAGCAGTTTCGTAGGTGATTAGAAAATGAGCAGATCTGCCCTCTCTAGATTTATTGTTATTAATATATGCTGGTTTCCCGGAGAGCAGACTGAGAAAGCAGCACAGCATGTTTGCTCCTGTAAAACACCAAGTATATGAAGGAGAGGTTTCTTCATGGCTGTGAACCCTGAGGCTGGGTGTCTGACTCAGGTTTCTCCCATGGAACTGACACTGCTTTGGATCTGTCCCAGAATTTAAGGGTCTGTCCGAGGACTTACTGCCCTGATTCTGAGGAGAGTGTTCCTGCAAAAATCCATTTTTCTTCCAGGTTTTGAGGAGAAGCAGGGAGTGTGTGTGTTGTGGCACCTAGGCCATTCTTGGGTCTGGCCACAGCTGATGCTCAGCAAATTTCTGTCTCTAATCAAAGGGTTTTTAATGACAGAGGAGGTGAGAGCAGTGCGAGGCAGGTGATCACTGGAAGTGCTGGTTACAGCACATGCAGAGCCGGTTCTGCTGCCCTAGTGTACCAGGAGTTACTAGGCCCAGGTGCTGCAGAGAACCGGCTTGAGGGCTTCGTCTCTTGTGGTCCTTTGGGCTTCCAAAGGCTGTGCTGCTCCCCAGAAGTTTCACTCTTCTCTCCCCTCGGTGAGAGCTTCCAAAACACAGCTCAGAGAAGTGACTCCTCAGTACAGTGCCTGGATATGATCAAAGTAGGCAGGGACCCAGCACACTCCTGCTTGCTTGCCTCCTCCTGTTTCACCCCCTTGAACTTTGAAGAGGAAAATGGCTCCTTACTCCAGTTTTCAGGCTGTGCTGGAGCAGGCAGCCCCTCCTGTGGTAGAGATTTTGCACTGAAAGCTAAGAGGGATCACTTTGGGTATGGTGAGCTCGAAGAGGGGTAGCAAGAAGGGTGCAGGGGTCTGTGCATGCGTGTGGCACATGGGAAATGCCTGGGACAGTGTTGGGATCCGTCTGGGGTCTGCTAGTCTTGACAGCCCACACTTGTTGGGTTTTTCTCCTCGACTGCAGCTTCTTGAGAAAGAATAAAGAGTGCATGTGCTGGGAGCCAGAAAGTTATTTTCTGGGGCTCCTCTCCTAAAGATGTACATTGATTGCCCTCTGCTTGTGTTGTTCAGTGAGTGTTATGATGTTATGGCACCAGAACACTTCTCAAAGCTCTGGGACTTGGCAAAGGGGAAACTGAGGCACAGGGCAGTTGTATGTCCTGAGTGCTGCAAAGCCCCATATCTGTGTCCTGTGTCCTACTTCTGCTGTCAGCTGCTCCCAGGAGCAGTTAGACCTGGAGACTGTGTCCTTTCTTGCTGCCAGTCCCCTTCTTGAAGAGAGCTGAGCTTATGTTAGACTTGGAGGAGTGGGTTTGTGCTTTTCCTTCCTCTCTGGGAGGATGCTTCAATATCTGACAGCTTTGTCTAGGGCAAAGTCCATCTTTTGCATCTTGGTGTGGCTCACGTGAGGAGATGAGTGCTGGATGGAGTTGGGAATTGATGTGTGGGCCTGGAAGATGCTTGGTTTTTCCTATGGTAACCTGGAATCTTAACATCAAAATGTGTTTCATTTTAAGAAAACCTTATTTTTTCCTTGAAGGTGTATGAATAGAAAAAATGTGGTCCCAGCTCTCAAAAAAACTTTACTTCTGGGTGGAAAATAATGTGGGTGTTTTTTCACTAGTTTTTAGAGTATGCTAAACTGCTCTTTTCCCACAGGTGTGCTGCACTATTGTCCTTTTCTTGCTATCAACTGAGGCAAGAGGTGCTAAGTTCATGCTTTGCTCCCAGGACACACGGGTGTGTTCTTTCTCACACTGCCGGACAGTAGTTCCCACCTGCAGTGGTCCCAAACCTTTGCCTCACCAGCTGGGCTTTGTGGGACTCTCTGTTCTCCAGGACAACTCCAACAGTGTCTGTCTTTTGCATTGTTTCTGTCTGTATTTTAGCTGCCTTACAGCGTGTGTGTTGTCTCTGTGCAGGTGCCAGTTTGGAAGAGCTGCTTGCTACTACTTTCACTCAGCTTTCTTTCCCCAAGGTGCTCAAGCACTCTGAGGAAATAAAAAAATGTGGCCTTTTTGGGGACTGGACCTGAACAGAGTCCGCTGTGACCTGCTCTTCACAGAAGCCATCAATCAAAGAATGCAAGTTCCCAACAGGCTGAAGGTAGCAGACAGCTTCAGCTCTGTGGACAAGGAGCCAGTGACAGAAGATGTCCCTCCTTCCTTTCGGATGCACATCCCTGATAGGATTTCTCTTGCAGGTAATGTCTTGGGTTGTCTTTTGGGGTGGCTGAAAGTTGGTGGTTCTCTACAATGTCCTATGGAGTAGGATCCCTTTATAAATTCCCCAGTGACTTGCTTTACAAGAGGAGAGCACAGGGCCAGATGTTGTAGTCGGCTTTCTTCTAGAAGATAGGACAGGATGGTATGGAGATGCTTGGGCAGAAGTGGACTAAGGTGACCTACAGAAGGCAGAATGGGTCTTGGTTCCAAAAGGTGAGGAGCAAGATGTGGGGATGTCTCCCTCCACATCTCTTACAGTTCTCTCTTGGCCTTTAGTAGGCTCCTGTTGGGGTTGGAACCCAGCTGGCTGCCAGACACCACACAGCCACTCACATGCCCTCTCCTCACCTCAGGGAGTGAGGGAGAGAATTGGAGAGGTAGAGGTAAGGACACTCATAGGTTGAGATAAAAACTTTAATTGAAAGAAAATAAAATTAATGTTAACCAGTAATAGAATATGCAAGTGAGTAATGTGCAATGCGGTTGCTCACCACCCACTGACTGAGGCCTAGCTTGTTCCTGGCTAGCGATCCCAGAGGAGAAAATCCCAGAACTGCAGTCACAGAAGAGAAAGAGCCTGGAAGAGAGAGCCAGCCTCCCAGCTAACTCTCATCTATAAGCTTCCTCCCAGCTTCTGGTGCACATGCACACTAGCAAGACATAGGAAGTTGAAAGGTCCGTGATTCCTTAGCAACAATTGAAAACATCAGTATACTATCAGCATTCTTCTCACACCAAATCCTGTGCTGTTCAGAACACAGCACTGTTCTAGCTAGTAAGAAGGGGAAAAAAATCACAATTAACTCTATCTCAGCTGAAACCAGGACAGTTCTGCCTTGAGATGCAGAGACATATGGCCCTGTCTCTTTGAAAAACAACTCCTCACTTCCGTGGAGCAGTGTGTCCACTTGCTTTCCAGTGCCTGCCTCTCTGAGCTGTCCTGCCACTCTCACTTGCACGATATTTTTTTGATATATATTTGGTACTAGCACAGGATTGGCTCTCCTATGTGGGTGGATCTCTCCTGTCCTGAGGGTATTTGAGTTGGTTTAGTTTCTCCCTCTCTCTTCTCTGTAGAAATATCAGATGCCAGTTTGAGGCCCATTCCACTGAACCAGCAAAGGAAGGTCCCGTCTGTTGTTGTGCACGTGACCCCGGACTCCTCTGCGCAGCCTTCTCACCTTGGGGAGCTCCCTTTTCTGCATGTAGCCAGCAGATCAAGCTCCCAGAAACGCAAACGATCGGTACTGTATTGAGAGTGGATGGGGTTGCCTGTGGTGAGAAGAGGGAGCAATCTCAGTGTTGGGTTTCTCCAGAGGTCTGTTATCAGCCAAAGCCAGAATTCATCTTCCACAGTGCTACCACTTCCTAGGAGGTCCTAGGAGCAAGGATGTAGGAATAACTGGATCTCTTTCTGGCCTATAACCAGTACACACCTGTGTGCTGGGATGTCAGTTCAGCCAAATCTCCTACTGCATTTTGTGAGCAGGAGATAAGCTGAGGTAGGTGTAGTCCCCTCACAACTTTCTTCTGCTACTTTGGAAGTCTCTTTTCAAACACTGTTTCTCCTGGATGAAGTATGAGACAGCTGTTTCATCATTGCAGCATAAAGGGTTTTGGTGTCAGAGCTGAAAGCATGTTTTAACCTTATATAAAATTAATTCAAAGAGAGGCCCTGGATGTGAGCAGGCAAAGGCTTGATTTGGCCACTGAAGCTGCTGATCTGCCTTCTCATGTACCTTCACCTCCCTGAGATTAAGAGCTGTGCCCAGATGTGTTAGATTCAGGATTGTAGATCTGAAGAGATCAGATCAGCAGGCTCCTGGCTGGTGACCCTTGCCCTGCTCTGAGCTTATCTCCCTGCCCACTCCAGCATCAGCTCACTAGGTTTGGGACTCATGTAGCATTCTCACCACTGAGTGCTTTCCCTGTGCTCACAGGCTCCTGATAGTGCAGACCATGCAGGGACTGAGCTGGGCTTGCCCTGTGCAGGGTCTCTGTGCTGATGTGGTTGTATTTGATGCCAACAGGGCCATCACAGCAGCAGGTTGCGGCGGGAGAGGACCACAAGTGACTGTGCCCAGCTGGCCTTGTACAGCCTGGGCCAGCACCATGAGCGGTGAGCATGAACCTAGAGCCATCTGGAATGGGTGGGGATCGATATCTACAGTGGTCTGTACTGCTGTAATGCTCCCTGGTGTCAGTGCCCTGAGGTGTTGGGGGGTATCGAGATGAGAGTAAGGCAATTCCTGGCAAGTCCTTCCCTTCCACGGGAGGAAAATGGCTTCTGGTGTCAGAGAGGTTTATGCCAGGCAGCATGGAAGGCAGCTGTGTTGGTTCCCAGGGTTCTCTGCTGGGATGTGTGTTGGAGGGCACATGCCTTCTTGCAGCAGGCTGGAAGCACTGTCAATCTTTGCCTGACTGATGGGCCAAGAGGACCTTGCTGCCCACTCTGGCTTGTTCCAGTCTCTCTGTCTCTGCCCGTCTTCCTCTTGGTGCTTTGCAATGTACTGTCCAGCACCAGCATGGTAGAGTGCTGGGAGCTATGGGCAGGTGACCACTGGCAAACAAGGCACCAGGGCTTAACAGGGTTTCTACAAGTATTGTTGAAACTTGCAGACAGGGTAGGCTAAGTGCATACTTGCTTTTCAGCTCTTTGAGTGTAGATTGTGAACAGTAACATGGTGATAGTGATCCTCTGCTCCTGGCCTTGGGCTCCAAAGTCTCTCCAGTGGAGAAACTGTCTCTAACTTAATCCCAGAGCAGATCCACCTTTCTCCCTAGAAATTCAGGACTGTTCCGGGTGGCTGGAGAACTGCCTTCTGCAACCCCTGTGAGAGCAGCTGGTGCAGGTCTGGTTATCACACAGCCATGGTTGGCTTCAGAGGAGTCAAGTGACTGCCTCTGAGCCTGGGGGCTACTAGAGGAGGTTGTCTCAGCTGGTGATACAGAGCTCTAGGTGCCAATGGCATTGCCCAGAGATGCTTGGAGCTGCTGGTGAGAAGGGCCCCACCAAATGCCAGGCTGTGTCCATGGTGCATAAAGCCAGGAAATAACAGTTGTGATTCTGTGTGCACTCCAGGCCGGACACGTGCCCCCTGCCAGCATGTAGTACCCCACTCCCCCTCGTCACGGAGACGGGCAGGATCTACTCCATGCAGAATATCTTCCAGACCATGTACCTTCTGGGCCAGGTGCTCCTCCAACGTGTCCAGGACACTCTGCAATACCCAGGGCTGTCCAGGTGACTTTGGCTCATCTTGAGCCACCTCTCTGTCATTCTGCAAGAACTTGCCTTTGCCTTGCTAAGGTGTGAGCTGGGCACAAACTCTGTAAACGACAGGTTCCATGGTGCAGGAGCAGGATGATTCTGCATGGCTGCTCTAGACTTCCCTTCTCACGTGTCCTGTCTGCTGGCTTGGGTGTCAGTCCCAGGAGCGTCTTGTGCAGCCAACCTGGATGCACCCTGCTAACCCTGCCTAGCTTGTGTCTCCTGCTTAGCTTGTCACTGGTCTGTTGGGCAGCCCAAGTGATTGAATGCTGCCTGTGACATTGCTGGGATTTCAGCTGCTCTTCACTACTAAGCAAGTGCTATTTTTTCTGCATGCCTTGATAGCTTGATAGGGAGAAATGAGGGGAATCAAAATCCGGAACAGACAGCCTGACCCATGTGCTGTCTTTGAGAGATCCTTTCCTGCAGGCTTCCAGAATCCTTGACTGTATCTTGGTCACTCTTAATTAAACCTTTTCCATGAACTGGCTGCACCAAGTTACTCATCCCATAGCTGGTGGCCCTGGCCAGGGTGCAGTACACCTGAAGCAGGTATGTGATGATCTCAGATTTCTTTGGATGCGCTGGAGCAACTATCTCTACCACATTCTTATCTGTGCAAGTGCAGTAAATTTAATGTGTTCAAAGACATCATTGCAGCCTTAAGGTGTCTTCACTGCTTCAAAGCTGCTGAGCACTAAGAGGAACATCTAAATACTTCTAATTCTCCTTGAGCAGAGCCTCTAGGCAGAAAGGGAGGAGAGTGAGCATCCATCATCAGTGCTATTGGTGGCATATTGTGCCTTCCCTCCCCAGCTGGTGTGGAGGTGCAGGCAGCGGAGCTGGCTTCTGTCTGTGGATGATACAAAGTGGTGTCCCTCCTTTAAACAGCAGTAGGCTGACTGTCTTCAAATGTTGTTTTTTTTAATGTAAGTCTGGACTTGCCAACAGATCTGGTTAGTGGCTGCATAAGACCTTCTCCCTCCTCCCATCAGCAGTAGAGGCGTTTTAGACCATGGTACCATGAGAGGTGGTATCTTGTGGAGCTGTTGCAATGCACTGGGGTGAGTCTCAGGCCTCGCCTCAGATCTTGGTTGCCCTTTGAAGCTAAACACTTTGAAACACTTCTTTTTGGTGCTTTGCATCACTTCAGATATTTCTTTGATACAAGTTTGTACCCCTATGCAACAACAAAAATGATACAAAAAAAAAATAACTGACTTGTTTGTCCTGAATTTTAGTAAATAAAAGTCTGGTCTTGTACGGAGACAGGAATATTTGCCTGACAGTGAACTCTTAGTATGAGTCATTGGAAGGTAATTTTTAGTCTCTAAAGGGTATTTACCTGTATCAATTGGGATTTTTGATTCAGGAGCTACAGGATGTGTATTTTTTTTAATGACTCTGTGCCTGGGGGAAATTGAGTTGTCTTCCTGTTGAGACTTTCATTTTACACTGCAGCTATATTACCTCACAAATATGTTTTCAGACAAAATTCACTGAATCTCTGCATGTTCTTCTGACTTGTCTTCAGTGAGATCAACATGTTGCAAACACGAATAAATACCCTCATCCCCCCAAGGCCTCTGAAGGAGGTGTTAGACACTTGTTAACCCTGTAGAGTATCGGCAAGTGCCTGTGCAAGTTATTGGTGTGCACAGGGGAGTTTTGATTATAGAAGAACTGATGTAGAGCTAGCTTGTGATGATGGGAACAATAGACTAAATGTCTGTTTGATTATTTTTTTTTCTTGCTGTGGATCTACTTTGTTTTTTTGGCTCGCTTCTGTGTGCCCTGCAGCAAGGCTGCATCTCCAGGGAATGCCCTGAAGATCTGTGGTTTATGTTGCTTCTACCAGTGCAGCAGCTAATCCCAGTGGTGGTCCCCTTGTTTCCAGGCATGGAAGAAAATGATGCATACTTAGGTTACTTATGTTTCAAGTTGCAGGTAAAATTTGCTGTAATAGCAAAAAGTGATACTTTTTTTTTTCCTGTCAGGAGGTAAGGGGCGGTCAGGGATAGTGAGCTGTGGTATCTGGAGATACCAAGAGGAACAAATCCTTGTCTCAGCAAACACAGGACCCTTTTGTGCTGGCTGATGGACTTCCTCAGTTCCCCCTGTTTGATGGCTGCTTCTCACCAGCAAGATCCTCAACTGCTGATGTAAATGAGATCGTCCTGCCATTTTGGCATTGGCCCTGTGATACATATTTACCTGACTGCCTCTTAAAGGTGATTTATCCGACCCTCAATGAATTCCTCTGACTATGGAGAATGAATGCTGAGAAATGTTTCCTCTCTGTTGGACCTTTAAAGAAATACAAGCATGTGTTTTCCCTGTTGTCTGTCATGGCACGTGCTGTATTTTTTTTGTTCTGAATCACTATGGAGTGCATGGTGGTGGGGTATAAATATGCATGATGAGGGTTAAGAAGGTGTAAGTAGGTGCTGTGCAGATAGAATCATATGATTGTTTTGGTTGGAAAAGACCTGTAAGATCATTAATCCAACTGTAAAGTTGTAAACACTGCCAACTCCACCACTAAACCATGTCCCTAAATTACACATCTATACATATCTTTTAAATACCTCCAGGGATGGTGACTCAACCATTTCCCTGGGAATCCTGTTCTAGTGCTTGACAAACCTTTTGGTGAAGAAATTTTTCCTAATACCCAATCTAAACCTCCCCTGGTGCCACTTGAGGCCATTTCCTCTTATCACTTCTTACCTAGAAGACACCTAACCCCAACTCACTAGAACCTTCTTTCAAGTATTTGCAGAGAATGATAAGATCTTCCTTGAGCCTCCTTTCTTCTGAGCTAAACAAACCCAGTTCCCTCAGCTGCTTATGATAAGACATGTGCTCTAGACCCTTCACCAGCTTCACTGCCCTTCTCTGGACATGCTCTAAAACCTTGATGTCCTTGTAGTGAGGGACCAAAATCTGAACACAGTATTTGATATGTAACCTCAACAGTGCCAAGTACAGGGGCACTATCACTTCCCTAGTCCTGTTGGCCACACTATTTCTGATACAGGCCAGGATGCCATTGACCTTCTTGGCCACCTGGACACACTGCTGGATGTTGACCAGCACCTTCATGTCCTTTTCTGCCAGTCAGCTTTCCAGCCACTCTTCCCCAAGCCTGTACCATTCATTGCCTGGGGTTGTTGTGACCCAAGTGCAGGACCCAGCACTTGGCCTCATTGAACCTCATACCATTGCCCTTGGCCCATTGATCCAGCCTGTCCAGATTCTTCTGTAGAGCCTCCCTACCTTCAAGCAGAGTGACAGCTGAAAGTGCCCTCGATCCCTTCATCCAGATCACTGGTAAAAGTGTTCAACAGAACTGGCCCACATACTGAGCCCTGGGAAACACCATGTGTGACCAGTCACCAACTGGGCTTAGCTCCATTCACCACCACTCTCTGGGTGCAGCCATTGAGACAGGTTTTTTTATGCAGCAAAGCATATGCTTATCCAAGCCATGTGCAGCCAGTTTCTCTAACAGTAATACTATGGGAAACAGTGTCAAAAACTTTATTAAATCCAGGTAGACTGAAGGAGACCATATTAGTTAAGCAGGACCTGCCTTTCATAAACCCATCTGACTAGACCTGATCACCTGGTTGTCCTGTATGTGCCATGTAATGGCACTCAGGATGATCTGCTCCATAACCTTCCCCAGCATTGAGGTCTGACTGACAGGACTGATCCTCCTTTCTGCCCTTCTTGGGCATTACATTTGCTAACTTCCAGTCAACTGGAACCTCCCCGGTTAGCTGGGACTGATGGTGAGTGATGTAAAGTAGCCTGGTGAGCACTTCCACCAGCTCCCTCAGTACCCTTGGGTGGATCCCATCTGGCCTCATAGACTTGTGTATGTCTGAGTGGTGCAGTAGGTCACTGACCATCATGAGGGCTTCATTCAGCTCCCCATCCCTGTCTTCCAGCTTGGGGTACTGATCCCTCTCTCCTGATGCATCCAGACAACATATCCTGGGCATGTGCACCCTATGTATGTGGCCTAGCTCCCTGTGGCAGTGCTGCATGTGTGGGAAGGCAGTTACACCTCTTGAGCAGTGTTTGTCCATCTACATTTCTGTTCTTCCTCCCCAGATCACATGAGACTGGCCCAGCTCCAGAAAGCACCTTGGAGGAGGCTGGGGTGGCTGAGGTGGCAGCAATGAGAAAGCAGGTGAGATGGGAATGAAGGGCTGTAAATGTTTCCTGGGAAAGCCATAGGAGGGTGGATGAGGAGGCTCCAGGGGTCTGTTGCTTAGTCCTGATGGGCTGGCATTGCTAAGCTAGTCCCAGCTGATGCTGCTAATGGAGAAGCAGGGAAAGACTTACATGTGTGTTGACCCATTAAGCTTCTACCCTCAGGGGATGTAGGGCTATAAGTGAGAGCCAGACCCCTCCATCTGCAGGTAATAGACTCAAATGCTGCTTCTTCAGGACCTTTTCCTAAAGCATCTGCTCAGGAGCTGAGGTACTGCTGTTAATTCTCCTCCGTAAAGGTAGCTGCTGCTCTAGCAAAGGAGAACCTGAAAGAGATAGCAGCTCCCATCTGCAGATTCACAGAATGGTAGGGCTTGGAAGGGACCTCTGAAGATCATCTAGCCCAACTGCCCTGCCAGAGCAGGATCGCCTAGAGCAGATCTCACAGGAACATGTCCAGGCGGGTTTTGAAAGTCTTCAGAGATGGAGACTACATCACTCCCTGGGCAGCCTGTTCTAGTGCTCTGTTACTCTCTCTGTAAAGAAGTTTTTCCTTATGTTGTTTAAACCTTTTATTTTCCAGTTTATGCTCATTGCCCCTAGTCCTGTCACTAGACACTACTGAGAAGGGTCTGGCCCCATCTTCCTGACATGCACCCTTTAGCTATTCATATGCATTGATGAGGTCTCCCCGTCAGCCTCCTCCTCTCCAAGCTAAAGAGAGCCAGCTCTCTCAGCCTTTCCTCATATGGCAGATGCTCCACTCCCCTGATGATCTTAGTGGCCCTGTGCTGGACTCACCAGTAGTTCCATACCCTTCTTGAACTGGGGAGCCCAGAACTGGACACAGTACTCCGGATGAGGCCTACCAGCACAGAGTTGAGGAGGAGGAGAACCTCCCTCGACCTGCTGGTCACGCTCTTCTTAATGCACCCCAGGATGCCATTTAGGCCGTCTTGGCTGTGAGGGTGCATTGTTGGCTCGTGGTCATCCTATTGTCCACCAGGACTTCCAGATCCTTTTCCCCACAGCCCCCAACCTGTACTGATGCATGGGCTTGTTCTTCCCCAGACGCAGTACGTTATACTCGCCCTTATTGCCCTTCATTAGATTTCTCCCTGCCCAACTCTCCAGCCTGTCCAGGTCATGCTGGATGGCAGCACAGCCTTCTGGTGTGTCAGCCACTCCTCCCAGGTTTGTGTCATCAGCAGACTTGCTGACAGTGCACTCTATGCCTTCGTCCAAGTCACTGATGAATATATTGAATCCCTCCATCCTGTGCTGTCCCACACCTCTGGGGTGTAGTCAGTGTCCTGCACTTTGCTGCAGAGCTGACAATGGCCCCACTGCTTCCTTTGCAGTTGATGAGGATCTCGGGGAGGCTCCGTGTACTAGAGGAGCAGCGCAATGCCTGGCGGCAGAAGGAGGCCCTGGTCTACTCCGTGATGATCTCCACCTGCCTCATCAACACATGGCTCTGGCTGAAGAGATGACTTTCTGTGCCCCAACCTTCTCTGCCCAACCCTGGCAGGATGGGCGAGGGCAGGGAGAGGATTCTTGCTCGTGTAGTTACAAACTAAAACTGTGTGTTTCTTCTTAACTTGACCTGCTTTTTGCACTGTAGGCCCTTGAGGATCTGTGTCCTTTAGTTTCCATTTACAGTGAAGGTGCCATCCCTCTCCCATGCTCTAGCATCAGAGGAAACAATGAAGCTGGACCTTCAGCAGCTGAAGACAGTCATCAGTGGGAGGTGTGGTACAAGGAGTATGGCCCAACAGGTGTAGTCCCAGGGCTGGGCTGTGGCTGAAAATGCTCTGTGTACACCTTGAATGTTTGATGAGGTCGGTGCTTGTGTGGGAACCTGCTGTGAGAAGCCCAGGTCTCATAAGAATTTGGTGACTGATACAGGAGGTATCTGTCCTGGACAAAGCAATGGGAGACCCTGTGGCCCTTGAGCTGTCTGCTGGAGGAGATACAGGTGTTGGATATTTGCAGACATGGGGTCCTGTTACAGTCTTAGCCTGTAATGGGTCCAGTCCCCTAACCATGTCCCAGTTTGGATAGATCAGTTCTGACCACATAAAAGTCCTCAGCCAGCTGCTGTGGTCTGTTCCTCATCCTCCACCCCAAAAGCTTGTGTAGAGTGGTTGAATGTTTCTAAACTGCTGGTGAGTTTTCTTCCTTGTGTAACTGCTCTTTGGTGGAGGTAGTACTGCCAATTCCCTGTGCCACAGCCCCTGCTCTAGGACATAGGGAACTGGAGGAGCCAGGAGCTCTCATCCCTGCAGCCACTGCTGTGCCACCATCTCCTTGGCTCTTGTCCTGCTGGAGGCAGTTCAGCAGTGGGTTTGCAAGTGTTCAGATCCAAAGTGACACTAACAGCGTTACTGAGGTCTGGGCTTGTCCAGGAGCTTGGCTCTTTCCAAGAGAAATTTGAATTACAAACCTCCCCATGGTGACTCTTTGGATTATAAGACCTCATACCAACGATGAGAGCACAAGACAGGCCATGGGAAATTGCCCATTTGAGCAGCGGTAGATATTTATTAGGTTGCTAATGCCAGAGGGCAGGATCGCTCCCAGGTCTGCTGCTGTAACTTCAGCGATGGTGCAAGAACACAGGTGAGGGGAATTTTTGGCCCAGATGCTCTTTAGCTAAGAACAAGCCTGAGAGCTGAGCTGAGGAGATTGCTGAGATTTATTGCAGATGAGAATCAGAATGGTGCGGTGGGCTCGGTGTACTGTGGCAGGGTGTATAGAAGAAATGGGAGCACTGGTGCGAGGGTGGTTCTCGTGGCTTGTGACGCAGGGATGTGGCCAGGGTTCTCAGGGGACCTTACGCAATGCATCTGTATAAGAAGGCTGTTGCTGTGTGACTCATGCCAGGAAAGTAGGTAAATCATTTGGCTGGTTTCTCTTCTCTGAGAGGTGCAAGTGTGCTTTGGAGGAAGCCTGTGGTTTGACTTTTTTTTTTTTCTTTTTTAAGCTGTATTTTAGAGTGAGAAAGACTGACCCTGTAGGGGACACACCACCCTCAAAATGTGGATTTGAAATGTTTGGAGGAGAGGTGATCAAACTGTATGTGTTCTCAAAGTCTAATTACTGGCAGGTTCTAGGGAATTCAATACGACTTTTACATAGAGCAATCCTGGTGTAAATCTGAAAACACTGACCCATAAAATACATATTTAATAAACTCAATGATATTCTGGATATGTTTTTTCTACCAGCCATGGAGTCTGATCCTGGTATCCCAGTGAATGGGAACAGGTAAGGTTTATTCCCTTGGCAGCAGGACTCTGACCTGGTGCTGGATGTCTCAGCCACGCATGCTTATTTAATCAGACACTGGATTTCTAACATCTCAAGAGCCCTGGGCCATTTGGCCTGCTGGTGTAAATCATGCATGCCAGCTACGCTGGCTGTGGGGGATACAATCTTGAAGAGGAGAGTTTCTGCTTAATACCATCCCTGTTGAGGTGCAATGCTTTTATTTATTTTCTTTCTCTTCCCTGCCTCCTCTTCCTGGCTCTTCTTTGTCTCAGGACAGCACCTGTGACAGGACCGGGTGTCTCCTAGGGTCACTGCCACAAGAGTCTTGTGCAATATGAGGCAAGGGAGCAGCTCGTGGAGTTCCTATGTTGCTTTTGAAGGCCACTGCAGGCAGAAAGCAAGAGGGTAGGTGGAAGGGGGAACATGTGCCACTGCCAGTGCTCTTGGTCTGTGATCTGTCCCCTGTGCTGGGATCTGTGGTATGAGGACAAGAATAGGGTGATGTGTCCCTTGCTGCTGGGTGCTCACCCAAGAAGCACCAATGCTGCCACAGCTGCAAAAATTCCATTTCTTCCTTTGGGCTCCCCACTGTCCAAGTTTTCAGTGGGATCAGAACAGATGGAATTTAAGGTTTTGAAGGAAAAAAAAAAAANCAGCCCCGGCAGCCCGCACCCTGCTTGCGGCCCGTGGGTTCGCAGCCCCTCGCGTTCCGGGAGCTGTGGGGAGCCGAGCGTTTGCCCATGAAGCTGTAGCTCCTTGGAGGGCGCGTTGGAGGCTCTTCCCACAACTCCGGCGCTTCTCGGTTT
>VWZK01007401.1:384769-410366 GCA_013396935.1 Baryphthengus martii
CCCACGCGCGTAAAGCCGTGCCTCCCTCCGTGGGTGCGATGGTGAGAGCCTGTGGGCTTTGGTTCTCCGCTGCTGTGGAGCAGAGGTGACCGGGGGATGCAGCCGGCCCGGGGCAGTGGGTGTCTGTGCTCCTGACTGGTCCTGCCCATCTCCGGGACAGGACAGTTCCTGACTCCAGGTTGGGGAGCTGCTGGCAGTTCAGAGGAAGTTCTGGTTTATTCCAGGAAAAAACAAAAACAAAACCAAAAAACNGAAGGGGACTCCTGGTGCTTTCACATCTGCCCTGCGCACAGTGCAGGACTCCATGCACATGGCAGGGACTAATCCAGCCTCAGCTACTGCAAGTGGCTAAATGCTGGAGGAAGAGGATGAAAATTAACCTCTTCCTTATTGCTTTGGGGATGCAAATGTTTACCTAACTGGTTATTAGAATGGGTTTGCGAAGAAAATAAAAGAGGGCAGAAATTGGTGAGAGATGGATTTCATGATCATCATGTTCTACACTTCTTTTTGCCAGGACTCCAGCACAGCTCATTTGGTGTCCTGCTCTCTGAGTGTGAGGAGAGGTAACTGGATGGGATTGTGTTAACATGTGGCTACTTCTGCAAATTTTCCATCATAGCAGTAGCTGTGGTACAGCCTATGAAGCATGGAAAGAGTAACTAGCTTTGTTTTTCCCTGTGGCAGAGGGCTGGGAGGGGAGCTGAAGCAGGTGGCCCAGAAGACAATCCCGGTGCACCCTCTTGTGCAGCAGGATCTGACCTCAGCAGGGTTCTGCTGGCTGTGCCTGTCCCTGGGTAGGCAGTTACCCTGTTTGCTGGAGACTAGGGAGCTGCTGGACCCAGAGCTGCTCAGGTCAGCTACAGTCTCCAGCTGGGCTCTGTCCAGAGAGATGTCTGGGATCCCTCCAGCCACTGAGGAGGGGCCAGGAGGAGAAGGGGAAGCATGGGTAGGGAAATAGAGTATCCTTGAGAGTCATGTTTTCCTCCTCCCCTTTCATCTCCCAGACACAAAGCTGGCTGCTATTAACTCCTCTGAAGTGCACCTTGTTGCTCAGGGCATCAAGTATGCTCAGGGGATGGGCATTGCTGTAGTGACAAGAGACACGCACACACACGTATGCATCCTCCCTGTGCACTACGGAGGCCCCTCTGCCACTGCCAGGGTGCTGCCTGGCTGCCTTGCCTGTTGCTCTGCTTGGGCAGAGGAGAAGCGCAGGAGCACCGGCAACTCCTCATGGGCTGGTCTTGCTTTGCAGCTCAATGCACCTTGTAAAAGCCTGAGTGCTCTGGAGACAGCCCTAGAGGCTCCCAGGAGAGGGATGCTCCCCAGCCACCCTTGCTAGCCTGTGTTAGGCAGCAGCCAGGTGGTGAAGGCTTCGGAGGACGTGAGGCTCGTAAGCGGACAGTGGTGGCTTCTCTGCTGCCCTGAGGAGGTGGCTGACCTGGGTGTGCCTGATTGTCCCTGTGCGAGAGCACAAGTGTGTTGTCTCCAGGAACTTGCCTCATCCGTGCATTGCAGGTATGGAGAACGTACTGTGCCCCAGGGAGAGTGGGCAGGGCAGCCAGGGTGGGAATACATGGTCTAGGTAGGGCTGGGCAATGCCCATGATCCTTTGTATTCCATGCTTGTGCAAATCTGTGTTTCTGTGAGGTGCTTTTGCATGATGTGGTCTATACTAGAGTGCAGCTGAATAGTGAGGGCTGCATGTGTGCTGGGGCTGGGCAAGCCCCATGGGCATCTCTCACTTCTTAGGTAAACAAACTCCAGTGAAATCGTGCGCTTAACAGCTCCACAGCAACCTCCACATATTAATGTAGGATCTTCTCTGCTGCTCTCTGAAACCAGATCGTAGCTCCTGCCAGCAAGAGCCTCAGCAAGGCTCTTTTTAAATAGCAAACATTAATTTCCAACATAGGGGAGATTTCTGTGGTGATGAGAGGTGGGATTTGCTAGGCAGACCACCAGTAAGTTGCAGTGCTCTGCGGAAGGAGGATGGTTGCTTAGGTGCTCACACCTTTTGTACACACAGTCTTCCCTGTGCTGCTGCACAACAACATCACCCCACCAGGGCTGGCCTTATGCTTCTATCCCTTACAAGTCTGTTTTCTTGTCCTTGGGTGGGCAGTGGTGCTGAGAGCCATGAAGTCATTGTTATGGCATGGCTTGCTGGGAATGCTGTTGTCCCAGCAATGGCTGAGAAGCCTGAACAATAAGGAGAGCATCTTTCATAGGTCACAGGCAGATGTGGTATCTCTTGAGGGGAGGGGTGTGGGTGGGCATGCTCTGCAGGACTCTTATTGCAGCATCAGCAGTGGCTGGTGGTGGAAAATATAGGATGGGCACATCCTTTGGGGTTCAACCCTCTCTTCTCATGCTGTGCTGTGTCTCTGTGTTCAAACTACTTGATGAGTCCTGCGTGGCTGCTCCTGTGGCTGTTTTCTGCTCTTTGCAGGTCTCTGGGGCAGTGTGTGTACCTGTAGTCTCTTCACATAGAGGATGATGGCCAAGAATAATGGTCTGCACAGCTCTCCAGCGAACCACCACCCCTGCACACCTGCCCAAGCTCAAGTGGAGAGTGATGCAGAGGGTATGAGACTCAGCACCAGGAGGTCAGGCTAGTCCCTGGTTTGGTTTAGGGAGGCAGTGGTGGGGCAAGGGAGGATAAGGCCAGCTCAATGTCTTCTGAGACCTAGTGTGGGCAGGGCCATGAGGCCAGACCCCAGCTGCCTACTTCTTCCAGTTCATCTGGCTGTGGGCAGGTGTCATAATGGCATGGTGTGGCTGTGACCCCCTTTTTCCCCGCTGCAGGACATGCTCAACCCAGGATGACTCCTTCTCAGAGCTGCAGAGAGGAGCTCTCCCAGATGAGGGGAAGCAGCCAGCTGCCTCCAGTTTCCAAGGCAGACGAACCTTGGCCAGGTACTTATGTGCCCTGTTCCGCTGACCTGGGGTGAGCCTGAGCTTTTTGTGCCAGGCTTTGACACTGGAGACTTGCCTGGGGTCAGAATCCCCTCCTGCTGTATGGCATTCGAGGGATGCAGGGACCAGTGTCTATGAATGCTGCTCTGTGTGTTCCAGGGCCCATGGAGAGGGCTGTGGGAGGGGATGGCTCCATCATCTCTGTGGGCCCAGGGAGGGCTCAGTGGGGTCTCCATTCCTTTGCAGGCAGCCTCACTCTGCCTCAGTCACTCACATATTCCTTAAGTCCCTGTGGGAATGGCAGCAGAATTGAGGAAGGAGCAGTGAGACTGCCAGGCTGGGCTCTCTTGCACTTGATCCTGCACCATCACTACAAGGAGGGAAAAAGGAAGTATTTGGGCTTGAGAGGGAGCTATGAGAGTTTTCTCCTCAGCTGTAGCACCCCTGCTTGCTCTGGAGCTTTTGGTTTATCCGTGCTCTGCAGGCACTTCCTGACTCTGCCTCTCTCCCCTACTCAGGATAGTCCGGCTGGTGCTGGTGCTGAGGGACTGGGCCAACAAGAGCTTACATGAGGAGCAGCAAAGGCCAGACCCCTTCCTCGAGCGCTTCCAGGGCCCTGAGCTCCAGACAGTGGCGGCAGGTGCTGGCAATGATCTAGAGGACGAGGAGACCGAGGAGGAAAACAAAAAGTAAGGTCCCTTTCCTGTGGCCTCAGATGTCTTTGGCTGGTGGTCAGCTGTACACAGTGCCTGGGGGCTCCCAACAGTGATGGTTCATGGAGGTGGATGGACATAGGAAAGGGGGAGGTAGGTCACAGTGCTGGGAAGGATCATCCCTGCCCTCTCCAGCCCCAGTCCTGGCAGCCGGCCTGGCTGTGCCAGGCTGTTGTGCAGACACACAGGACCTGGTACTCTGCAGAAAAGACCTGGCTTGTCCCTCGCCAGTGGAGTCTTCCCTTCCCTGGTCCAAGCCCTGGTAGAAAACACATTGCACGGATTGTGACAGCTAACAGACCTCCCCATGTTCTGTGAAGAGATTCACCTTCAGTTTGTTCATATGAGGAGCTGTGGACAAGCCAAGGGATGTGGGGTCTCCACCCAGGACACCACATCAAGGACAAATGCATGGGATTTGCCAGTCTTATTCATCATCTGCAAGATGAAGGGAGTGTGTTTGCTGCTCGTGCCCTCCCCCTCCCCAAGAGCAGACACTGTGATGACAGGTTTATCAAAAGGCTCTTTAAAATGCAGCCCTTTCATCTCAGCTCACACTCCTGGTGAAAAGCAATAATCTGGCTTTTCTTCTGCTGGCTAATTAAAGGGCAAAGCTCATGGACTACTCTGGACCCTACCATTATACATGGTAATTAAACCACCAATAAGTAATTGTTTTCTGTTGGAGAAAAATATCTCAGCCTTGTATCTGGGTCTTTACTAGTCATGGAACAAAATGTTCAGCTCTGTGAGGTTAAGGGGAGCTTGTTATTTATCAGAGGGAGCTGAATTGTGCTGTGAAAGGACTGCTTGCTGCTAGTGGACTCCTTGGGAGGCAGTGGTAACTTCTGCTTTGTTTTCTAGGTTCTCAGCTTCACAGGTAAGAGGAGCCTCAAGTCTGGTAATTCCAAATGTGAGCTGCTGTTCACAGCCATGGGAACCTCCACAGTTGTAGGCTTGAGTGCAAAGCCTTCGGGAAGAGACAGATGATTATTCCCTCTTCCTCGGTTAAACCAGAGCCCTGGTTTTCTAGCCCTGGCCCCACTATTACTGTAATGTCAGTGACTGGCCCCCTGCTGTGGGCAGCACTTGTGATTTAAAGCTGAAATTAAGATTATTGATGTTATTAGTGCTTGTGGGTGTTACAACAGTACTGGCTGGCTGCAAGTGAGTCAGTGCTTCCTATGTGCTGGCAGTATATGTCACAGAGAGCAAAGAATCCCTTTCTCAAAAACCAGTTAAGTCACACTTCCTGAGCAAAAGGTGAGCACTTTTAATGGGGAGGCTGGACCACCTGCTTGTCTGTGGCTGTACCCAGAGCCAATGCGAAGGACCGCTGCTGGCTTTGCCCCGAGTGTCAGTCCCCACACTCTGGTCACTTCAGGTGGTGCTGTCTGTGCCACTGGGGAAGGGGATTTCAAGGCAGAGGTTTTGTTTTGAATTTGTTAGAAGCAGTGAGTTGGGCACAGGTAACCGGTTGACAAGTGGGTTGTTTTTTTCCTATCACTGGAGGGGGTTTTGCATGTTCAAAAGCTGAAAGGGAGGGAAGAAGGGAGGGGGAGAGGGCCTTTTACCCTACCAGACCGCAGCAGCTAAGCCTATCAGCCCAAACAGAGTTCCTCTTCCCTGACTTCTCAAGTAAGATCTGTCAACTGGAGCACACACATCCTTTCTGAGAGTCCCGAGTTGAGCAGGATCAAACACTAAGGAGCAGTTCAAAGGCTGGACCCAGGACTGAGCAAACTGCAGGCAGGCAGCAGCAAGCAGCCTGGTGATGACAGCCTTGCGGTACCAGCTGTCCCCCGGGTCACTGCTCTGCGTCTTAGGCATCCTCTCCTGGTGCTCCTATTGGTCTGCAGCACACTTCCCATTCTACTGTAATTAATGTTCTCTTAAGATCTGTCTGACACCAATCCATACCTCATTTGGGAGAGGCAATCTCATTACATGACAAGTTTTCTGCTCGCTCCCTTCCATACATCTGTTTCTGGCTCTGCCACTGAGATGCTATGTGCGTGTAGGCCACCTGCTTTACCTTATTGTCCCACAGTTTCCTCTTCTGGTACATTACTGAGCCCAGTTTTGAGGATGAAGGAGCTTAAACCTCGCTAGACAATTTTGATCTGCACAGCTGAGCAGCACTCAAGCTGCAGCTGTGTTTGAGCCAGTCTAGTGCAAGGGATGAAGGATGTGGCTCGCATGGTTCCTTACAATCCTATTTTTTATGGTTAGCCCTTTCTTCATACACTGCCATCTCTGGCTTCTCTCTGTTTTCAGGAAAAAATGGCAGATCTTTGTGGTGGACCCTGCAGGGGACTGGTATTACCGTTGGCTGGCTGTCATTGCAGTTCCTGTCCTCTATAACTGGTGCTTGCTCATAGCCAGGTGAGCTGGGAGATTGTAGGGTCCATGTCTCCTCTAGTCCTCCTGTTCACTTAGTTGTTGTGGCTTAGCCAGGATCAGATAAATGCCACTGGTGGTGCTGGGGCTAGTGGGAACTGAAAGGAAAGAGATCCCCTGCTATCACTGTGACTTCTGCTGTGCAAAGGCAGAGCATCCATCCTCTGGCCTCAACTGGAAATGCCCATGATTTCAGGGTAAAGCTGTGAGGTGCATTTGGGAGGTCTTTTCAAGATGTTGCTTTACCTAGGTCAAGGGAGGACAGATTTTTCAGAGAAGCGGGTTTTAATTTCTAGGAGAAGAGGGGCAAGTAGCCAAGCTCTGTTGGAGTAACGAGCCTCAGAATCAGCCTATATTCAGCTGTAATAGTTGGAGATCATATGGAGATTTGTTGGTCTCACCACCCTGTTTTATGACCTTGCTCCAGAGCTTGCT
Organism: Baryphthengus martii; assembly: GCA_013396935.1. NCBI lineage: Eukaryota > Metazoa > Chordata > Aves > Coraciiformes > Momotidae > Baryphthengus > Baryphthengus martii. The sequence goes on from VWZK01007401.1 coordinate 391,240, forward strand.
TCAGTGATCTGCAAAAGACGTATGTTGTCCTCTGGTTGGTGTTAGACTACATCTCGGACTCTATCTACATTGGGGACATAGTGATCCGCCTGCGCACAGGTAAGCAGAAGCAGCACCCTGGCTTGTGAGTGCTTGGCTTTAATCCTCTAAAAGTGGAGATGAGCTGCAAGGCAGAGGCCTGGTCTGCAGCTCCGTTAGAAGGAAGGTTTTGTCTACCTTGGCACTTCTTAGTACGAAGCAGTCTCCAGAGGAAGAATCCAATTAAAAGATCTGAGAAATGGAGTAGTTTCAGAATGAAAGATTAATCACCCCAGCTTTCAACGTCACCTTTGAATAATTGTACAAAATTACCTGCATTACTATTAGTATTCAGGCATAGTTGAAGGTCTCTAGTTTTGATTTTGTATCAGTTCAACTAATGAATTATCTACACTGAAAGATGGTAGAATTTAATGGTTTTGGAATGCAACAGGTGGCGGTATGTTTTCTGTTGGAACTGCGATAATTCATGATCTGCAGGATGGAAACCTTTGTGTCCCTATTTCTTTGTGACAACAGACTAAATCCCTAAGTGATAATTTTAAGTGGCTTTTGCCAGATGAAGGGCTTGAGTGATAACAAAAGCCTGTAAACTGAGTAGATCAGGTGAAGCTGGTAATATTTGGATGACCTTGTGCACGCATGTGCATGACATATCATAAAATGTTTATCAGAAGTGCTTACAAAGCCTGCAGAAGAATTGAACATAAGCCAAGATAATTCTATCATTTGTTTCTCTGTTAGGTTTCTTGGAACAGGGCCTCCTGGTTAAGGACCTGAAGAAGTTACAGCGTAACTACATCCACACCTTACAGTTCAAGCTGGATGCTCTCTCCATCCTGCCCACAGACCTGGCATACTTTGCTGTGGGATTGCACCGCCCTGAATTGCGTTTCAACAGGCTGCTGCACTTTGCCCGCATGTTTGAGTTCTTTGATAGGACTGAGACCAGAACTAGCCACCCTAACATCTTCCGCATCAGCAACTTGGTTCTTTACATCCTGATCATCATCCACTGGAATGCATGCATATATTATGCCATCTCCAAAGCCATAGGCTTTGGAGAGGACACCTGGGTCTATCCCAACATCACAGACTCTGAATATGGGTGTCTGACCCGAGAGTATGTCTACTGTCTCTACTGGTCTACGTTGACTTTGACTACCATTGGAGAGACCCCTCCTCCTGTGCGTGATGAAGAGTACCTCTTTGTGATCTTTGATTTCCTCATCGGTGTCCTTATCTTTGCCACCATTGTGGGGAATGTGGGATCCATGATATCCAACATGAATGCTACCAGGGCAGAGTTCCAGGCAAAAATTGATGCCATTAAACACTACATGCAGTTCCGCAAGGTGAGCAAAGATATGGAAACCAAAGTCATTAAGTGGTTTGACTACCTGTGGACCAACAAGAAGGCAATAGATGAACGGGAAGTCCTTAAGAATCTCCCTGATAAGTTAAGGGCAGAGATTGCCATCAATGTCCACCTAGAGACACTGAAAAAGGTGAGGATTTTCCAGGACTGTGAAGCAGGTCTTCTGGTGGAGCTGGTGCTGAAGCTTCGCCTGCAGGTGTTCAGCCCAGGGGATTACATTTGTCGGAAAGGAGACATTGGGAAAGAGATGTACATCATCAAAGAGGGGAAGCTGGCTGTGGTGGCAGATGACGGAATGACACAGTATGCTTTGCTCACAGCAGGAGGCTGCTTTGGTGAGATCAGCATCCTCAACATTAAAGGGAGTAAAATGGGCAACAGGCGCACAGCCAACATCCGTAGCTTGGGCTACTCTGATCTCTTCTGCCTGTCAAAGGAAGATCTTATGGAAGCGGTCACAGAGTATCCTGATGCCAAAAAGGTATTGGAGGAGCGTGGCCGGGAGATCCTGATCAAGGAAGGGTTGCTGGATGAGTCAGCTGCAGAGGCAAGCACAGAAGGGAGGAGTGTGGAGGAGAAGCTGGACAGGCTGGCTTTGAACCTGGACACGCTGCACACCCGCTTTGGCCAGCTCCTGACAGAGTATAATGAAGCCCAGATGAAGCTCAAGCAGCGCATCACTGTTCTGGAGTCCAAGATGAGGCAGCAGGATCTGGAGGACTTCTTCTCTGATAGCTCAGACAGTGTGCTTGAGGATGAGGAGGAAGCTTTACCTGGTGGGATGCAATGAGCGGGTACAGAGGTCAGCTAGATGATGTCTGATATTGTGCTGAGATAGTGTTTGCTATTTCACAAGGCAGATCCTGTGGCTCACTTATTGGGGACTTCTCTCAGGTCCTTAGCTTTGCTACTTCATGGCAGCTTCTGACAGGGCTCCAAATCAGGTGATTGTCCTAGGTCCTCCTCTGGCCTGTCCCTTTTCCTGTTGCCTTGATCTGAGACTGTGGACTTGGACCACTAAAAAGGGGAGAATGGCAGGTGTGCTAACATTTCCTTCTAGCTTATTCAAAAGGGCTGTACCCATCACACCTCCTTCCTCCCATTTGCCTTAATAGAAGCTGGGACATGAACCCTGCATGGAGGGGTACTTGGATGTGCTGACCTCCCAGGTATGTTGAGGAGAGGCAGAGTTACGGTGTATAGAGCATGCCATGTGCCACTTACCTATCCACACAGGGACCAAGGAGGAGAGGGCCTTTGGAAGATGCCACATTCCTTACAGATAACAAACCCACCCCAATGGAAGAGACCAAAACACTAGCCAAACACTTACAAACGCACTTCAGATTCAGTCTTTGTAACTCACTTTAGGTAGTGGCTGTGGTCACCCAGTCTGTACCGAGAGACTCCTTACCTGTGAGACACCAAACCTTGTCTAAGACAGCCCAGTTTGTGCCTCTTATGCTGCAAATGGAGAGGCTTATCTGGGTCACTGGCACTACCTAGGTCATCTCCACCACCCACTTTTAGGCTGGACATCTGGCAGGAAGAACAGGCAGCCATCCCCCTGCCTGCCTCTCTTCCCTTCTGCTATACTTGGTGCTGTCAAATAACACCTGATGTGGGTCTTTCAGTATCCCAAGTACACTGAGCACCACATCTTCCTGGGGGACCGGGCTCCTAAGCCCTCCTGCTGTGGAGGCAGTGTAATTTCCATTTGGGCTAATGGATGTCTTGGATGACAAGTACAATACAGAGGCTGGATGACAGCACCTGTTGTGCTATGTGCAGAAGGAAGACAGTAGCTGTCTCTCTCCTCTATCTAATGACGGCCAGATGTGTCAGGAAGGGTTTGACTGAAATGACATGTTCTTAAGGAATAAAGGAGTGGTGTCACTCCAACTGTGCCTGTATTTGCTTTGCTGTGGGTAGCTCAGAGAAAGCACAATATGCATTTATTTTGTTAGGCAGGAGGTTTTCTTGTACTCAGTGGGAGACTGGGGCTTTGCAGGCCGGTTGCCTTCTGGAGGAGAAATGAGTGACAGAGCCACAGAGACACATGTGTAAGGGTGAAAACATGGCACCATTCCATGTGCCAGACTATGCTGCAGCCCTGTGGGCTCCATGGTGCAAGCACCTTGTTTATGAGAGGTGCGCTGCAGGAAAGGCCACCAAAACCCTGCAAGCAACAGCAACCTCAGTGCAAGCAGTCACCCCACCCATGCCTAGCAGTACTGTGCAGGTACTAGGATTGGGAGATGAAACATCATTTCTTGCTTCTATTGTGCAGCTTGCCCTGACCCATGTCTAGGAATCTGAGACCTCCTGCTCCTGCCCACTGGGTCCATGGGATGGGCTGGGAGTGGTTTCCAAGAATGAGAATGTTTAGTGGATAAGGAAATTTTTGAGCAATTCATGTTTGGGGTCAAATTCAGCCTATAGTTTGGCTAAAATAATGGGATGACCCATCGGGAGGTATGAACCTAGAAAGGTCCATGGTGGAAAACTGAAGATATTTGCTTTGCCCTTTCTTTTCTTTCAAATGTAATATTGCCTCTCTTCATTTTGTGTGAGAATTTTTCATTTAAAAATAATGGCCTTGTTTTCTTGGAATTGGTGGGAGAGGGAAAGTTAAATTACCAAAATTAGAATTCAGGGTAAGATAAAGAGGTTTTTTGTCATCTCTAAAAGAAATGGTAAGATTTCCGTTTTGTTGTTTTATTATTGTTGTTGGTTTTTTTTCATTATTATTACTAAGTTGATTTTAGTTGAAGATGACGTGATTTCTCTTCTGCTTTTTCTTATAACATCCAGAGCCCTGGCTTTCAACTCTCCCCTTTCCTGTAATTTCTCCCTCCGACGTTTGGCGCTCTTTCTTTGCCTGCAGTAGGCAGGGAGGGTGCGGGCGGCAGCGGGCAGAGCANGTCTGTGCTCCTGACTGGTCCTGCCCATCTCCGGGACAGGACAGTTCCTGACTCCAGGTTGGGGAGCTGCTGGCAGTTCAGAGGAAGTTCTGGTTTATTCCAGGAAAAAACAAAAACAAAACCAAAAAACAAACAACAAAACCAAAACAAAACAGCAAAGCCACTTTCTCTCCCAGTTTTAATCCTAGATAATAACCCACTCGAGAAATTTTAAGCCTTCAGACAAATTACCCTAGAGGATGGCTTTGTGAATTCAGAGCAGATCCCGACTGCTTCCCAGTGGCGGTGAGCCAGAAAATCATAGATTGATGAACTGCTTGACGGGCCTGTTAATGAAATTAGCATCAGCTCCACGATTTTTTTCAGTGAGCAGGACAGGCAGATGTTGGAAAGAAGCACACAATGGCACAGCTGCACTTGCGGGCTGCCTAAATTCCCGGCAGAGCAGGCATGCAACACAGCACATACAGCCTTGGCTGCTGTCCAGGTGGTTTGGTACGTACTTTTCCCCTGTGAGGCCCTCCTAGAGAGGGGGAGCAGAGGGCTGCCAAAGGCTACTCCTCAGGCTGGCATCCAGGAGGAAAAGCTGAAGGTGACCCCTGTAAGGGTCTGGTCAGCACCCTGCAGAGACTTGCCCTTGCACCATGATACAGTAAACTGTTTTGTCTGTTTATCATCAATACTTTCCTTCTTTTAGATCTTGCTCACTGCAAAAAAATAATCACCTGTACAACTGAATCTCTCTCAGCTGTATGTTGTGGCTGGGAGACATCAAATATGGAGCAAATATATTGAAGTCCAGAGAAGTCAAATCAGGGAAAAATGTGTGTGCCTCACCAGGCAACCACCTCTTCCAGTGCCTTCAAACCAAGGACGCCCCCTGACTTCTGCAACACAAGTTTTCTGCAAATTTGCTGCTATCAGAAGGTGCATCTTCAGATCTCACCTGCCTCTCCCAGAGCTGCAGGAAAAGGGCAGGGATTCTCAGGTGAACCAACCATAAATGCATTGTGTGGTAGAGGGTTTCCCTCCTCTCTGAGTACAGCTTCTAGGAACTAAATAATTGTTGCTGGATGATACCCAGAAAAAGCTCTTCATTGGTCTCTGGGATATTTAAGTACCCATTTCATGGCTGGGGGAAATGGAGAGAGCTTGCCAGGACACAATAGTGATAATGCCTACCTCCTGGCTGCCTGCTTTTTGTTTTTCTTAAGATGTTCATGAAGGGGTCATCGTGGTGATTGTGAGCGAGCCAAAATAACTCCTTCTCCTTAGGATGTGGATTGCAGGACTGGAGACTGCAGCACAGGAGACCATCTGCCTTTACACTTTCTCCAGACGTAAGTAAGTTGCAAGCAGGGTTCATAAGAGTTTGGACCATTGGATTCTGGGGTTGCAGAGCGGGCCTGGTTTCAAGCCCAGGGTCTGGCATGAAAGCCTGAAGCCTCTGAGTCTTGGAGCACAGCAGGCTTACCCTGATAAGAAGATTTGTTGTGGTGCATGCAGTGCCATGGGAAAGGTGTGAAACGCAGAGATTATGGGGATGATTGGCTCATGGCTCACCAGGATCCCTGATGATTGCAGTTCTAGCCTGTGGTGTGGCAGGAGCTGGTATAGCTGGTCTTGGTGCTGCTGAACTTGGTGATGGTCTCCTCTGTAGTGCTGTGCCACTGCAATAGTCTGCTCTGCACTCCTGAGATGAGATCTGACTGTCCAGGCAAGACCTCAGTGGTGCAAGGCAGTAGGCAACCTCCAGTCTTGCTTTGTCTTTCTAACTGTGTCGTGCCCCTCTTATGGGCTCAGCTGTACTGAAGTCTCTTGAAAATCAGGAAAGTTTGGAGGTCCCTGCTGATGACCTGCATCTCTCCTGTTCCCATTCCATGCAAGCTATAGTCACTGACTTTGGTGCTAAAACCCATCTTCTTGTAGCAGTGGGGATTCAATGGTGTGCAGCATGGATGAGCTATGGACCATCTAGACTGGAGCATTGCAGCCCTGCTATCCCTGCTTCTTCTTTCAGTCTCTTTCCCACCCTGGCTTGCTCTGCATAGTTTTGAATGTCACATGAATCGATACTTTTAATTAGCTGTCATTCCTCATTTCTGCTTTATTGCTCGAGTAAGCAAATTAAAAGTGAGCTTGTGGTGAACTGTTACCATGGGTGGGCTGTGGGCACAGGCTGTTTCTCGCCCCTGAGAGGACTGGGAGGATGCCAGGCACTGGGACAAGGGCTGAGAGAAGCTGAAGTAGGGGTGGGTGGGATGCAAAGGAGCTGAAGAAAATCCTGGCTTGTTTGTGCTGCTGGGCAAAGTGCTGCTGCTTGAGATGAGGGACCTGGGGCTCTCTGCCAGGTGGCCAAACTCCTCTGTATGCCTCCAGCTGGTTTTCATGGTGGGGAAAGGCTCTGGGCTGAGAAGGTGCACCTGGCGTGGGCACACAGAGGAGTTTTGCCGGGTTTAGGCAGCAGCTTAACATAATGCCAAGTTTTGGAATTTGGAGGGCTGTCAGGCTCATGCCAGCCTTCAGGATGGTACCTGTCGCATCTGCCCCTAGGAGCATTCTTGGGGAGGCTGCAGGAGATGGAGCGAACAGGAATGGACCCTGCTCGGAGCTGGTGCAGGGCTGAGCTCTCTCTTGCTGACATGTACTCTGAACTCAGCCCTGCAGCATCCTTCCCGCCCTGCTCAGAGCCAGGTTAATGTTGTGGTCAGATCCATGGTGTCTGCAGGTGAGAAGCCCCAGCAGCTACAGGGGAATATCCTCTGCCTCAAAAAGGGATCCTGCTGATCCCCATCCATGAGAGCAAAGGGCTTCCTGCTGCTACAGGGGCTCAGCATACTGTAATGCTCGGGAGTGTATATGAACAGGTAACACACCGCTGTCTGCACTGCTATAGAGATACTTTCCCTTGGGCAGACTTGTCCTTCATAGAGGTTTAAATCCTCCCTTTGCTGCCTCTGACCTGGGCTGCTCCTGGGAATGTGGTTCAGCTACGTGGGGCATGGCTGATGTGAGCGAGTCACTGCTACCTCTTAACCTGCCTCCGCAGTGGTATCAGCAACAGACTGAGATTAAAGCTCTATGCTTTTCTGCTGTGCCTTCGTGTGCCAAGGCCTTTGATGCAGGGCAGGCACCAGTTGCTGAAACGGCTTTCAGAAGTTGCTGTGGCAGGCAGCTGTGCAAGGTGGAGGTGGTGAGTTAGTGTGTGCCCCGGCCCACAAATGTCGTTTTGCAGAGGGGAGAGCTCTGGCTTTGCCCTGAGAAAGGTGTCTGTGAAGGGTGTGGTGTTGAGCCACCAGGAAGATGGCAGTTCTCTGCACCCCATCCATCCTGGGAGGCAGGCCAGGACAGAAATGTGTTAGCCAAGCTGGGGAATATTATCTTCTTATGCCAAACCAGGAATTTATTGTTAGTCTAATTAAAACTTTTAACAATATGACCAAAATTGCAATAAACAGTTATTATTATTAGTCCAGTTAAATGGTACTGACAGCCTATCGATTCTGCAATCAATGCTTAACAAATGCCATTAGCAGTGTTGCAGTTACAAGCTGCTGTGCAAGTAAAAGCTGGTATTTCTCCTGGGGCTGGGCTCCCCCTGGGTGCCTCGGGGTGCAGGTAGTGGGGGAAATAAGCCATCACCCTCCTCAGCTCTTTGCTAGAAGCAATGTGCCATTCACTGAGGGTGTTTCTTCCGCCTCTTGCTTAAGTCCACTTGTGGCTGGTTTTATGTGTTTTCCAACAGGCCTTAATCTCAGTGCTTTCTTCACTGGTCTGCAAGTTTACATTGCATCTGACTTGACTAAATCTGGTAGCTTGCACATATGTGGAACATCTTCTCTCTGATATTTCTGTTACCCCTGGGAGGGATTTTCTCAGCTCCTAAGTTTGCATTGCCATCTGTGAGATGTGGGTAGCACTGGGATCTTTTGCATCATCTGTGCCCGCGTCTTCGAGGCTCAGCCTTGTAATGCCGCCACTGCAGCTTATTCTTAATCTTATTAAGTAGTTCACCTGTCTCAACTAAGGACTTTATCTATATCGCAGTTACAAACAGCAGGTGCTATACTCCACAAGGAGCCTTCTCTGTATCCCTCCTGCCTTGCAGTCCCTCCTCCCTCCTACCCAGTCTCCAGTCCCTGGCTGATGGCTGTCCTGAGCAGGTGTCCCTGGGCCACCACTCACATCCTCAGTGAACTCATGAATCTGGGCTGGCATGAGCTGCAGAACCCAGGCATGGCTCATGCCCACCTTCCAGCACCCTTCATGGAAGGTAAGTGTAAGTGGTTATTCTTAATAACGTGGGCAGATACAATCTCTTCTTGTAGCACGTGCATGATTTGGTCTGGGTCACGTCAGCTGTGGTCCCTGCTCAGGCGCCATCCTCCAGAAGGTCTGTCAGGAGTGGAATAAGTTCATCACAGAGCTTCTTCACTGTGTCTGTGGCTGGAGGAGGATCCCACACCAAGAGACGGGGCTCTCCTGCCTGCTTTGCAGTCTGCAGGTGATGCAGAGAGATGCTGTCCTTGAGAAAAGGCTTCAGGAGCCCAACCATTTCAAGGTGCTCTCCCCTGCCTGCTCATCTGGGACACAGTGTGTCTTATTCCTATTAAGTCCCTGTGATCCCTGCAAATCTCACCATTACCTGTATGCTCCTACATTTGGGACAATTGTGGCTACCTACTGCAGCATCTCCCTGGCAGTCAACTGAGTTGTAAGATTTCTCCTGTGTGAAGTTCTGCCTTGTACTGGCGCTCTCTTGTTTCTGATGGCGTGCTGGCCTTGAAAGGAAAACTCCATTAGGAAAATAAAAAATGCTGAATGCGAAACCGTGTATGTAACCAGCAGGCAAAATGTGGTCTGACAGTTCCTTTGGCATGTCAGAGCCTCTGAGTGATGTGTGACAGTGGGCTGCTGTCTTTAAAAGTGACCTTTCGTGAAACACAAATTGAGGGAAAATGTCTCATGAAAAAAAAATCACAAAAACAAGCCAGCAGTTTATGGAAATCTTTCTCCTGTGAAGCAATGGCAAAGGTTCCCTGTAAGTTGTCCTTGGCTTGATGGCTTCTTGTCAGACATGAGGAGTGTTTCTGTGAGAACTCAGACTTATGGACCTGTTTGCTGGAGTAGTTGGCTGTTATTCTTTTTCCCTTCTTCAACTTTGGTATCCAACTAGGAGGATGGTGAGGCTTCGCAGCCACAGGACATCACAGGTCATGTTATATCTGGAGCCAAGCTGCAGCCCAGAAAATTTCTCACCTCCAAACTCAGTTCTGTCCTGGACTGGTGAGTGTTTGGGCAACTTACCCAAGCTGACTATTGTACTGCTGTGCATTAACCCACCGCACTCACCCTCTTGCTCCAGCACAAGATACTCTGTGTTGGTTTCTGCCACAGCAGCTTTGTGACAGCGTTTGTTACTATGGGTGGCACTGTGCTCCTCAGCTGCTGACTGGCCCTGTGCTCTCCTGACTCTGTATCCCCATGTGTCAGCAGTGGCTGGGATGAAGGGGAGGTGGATCATGTCAGCTAGAGGGCCTGGGACTAAACTTGGCATCTTCAAAGGCCCTGCTGGAGCAAATCCCAGTGCCTGGGGCCTCCAGTCCTCATGACACTTCACTGTCATGAGTTTACACGCCCTTCCTTCGCAGCCTGTTTTCTCTTTTTGGAGTGGGTCAGCTTTATTTTGTGGGTTCTTCAAAGAGTCAACAAATCATATTGATGTGGTCAATGTTGTCTGTAAATTCAGAGAAATTACCAGATGAATATTTGATGAGGCTAATTAAGGCTGAGTTACTGCTACACTCCTCCTTCCCTTCCCTCTGTTCTCTCTGCAGTGTGGACGAGTGTTTGGTTTCCTAACGCATACTGTCCCCAAAGCCCAGTCTTCTGGTGGTTGCAAACCAGCCGTGGCCCATGTTGGAGCACAGCAGCTTTTAAACCAAACAGGTCAGCCTGAGAAGACACTGCAACCACAACTTGCTGGAGGCTGGGAACATGGGCCAGGTGTCCATTCCTCCTTCTTCTGTTCCTATTCTCATCCTAGTTTTCTCCTGGGGTCTGTTTAAAGCCACAGATTTTGGGGATCCTCATTCTGCACTGGTGAGATGTAAAGTTATTTCAGCTTTTGGATGATGCAGCAATTTGTTCAAAGCTAGCACTTTTGGGGAATCCTGGAAGGATTTCCCCACCATGTGGGAGCTGCACTTACATAGTAAGGCTGGAGGCTACTTATGACAACTGCAGCATCTAACACGGTGTGAACTTGGGAGGCAGGCGAGGGTTGAACTGCTGGGACAATTTCACTGAAAATGAGATGTGTCTCAGAAAGGGAAACTTATGCCCTGAGGCTGTAGAGCTTTTCCCTGCCAGCATGCAGCAACATTGGAGGTGCCAATGAGCTTACAGTGGAAAAAAATGTAGCAATGAGCTGCAAAACGCCATGTCTCTCATTTGTGGCAGTGGCAGAAGGGCAAAATGCGGTCTTTGAATCAGTGTCTTGGTTGTTTCTTGCTCAAGCAGGGGAAAATCTGGAAATTCAGACAGAAAAATGAAGACGGCAGCTTTTCTGTCCTCGAGCTGCTATGGGACATGAAATAACCAAGGTTTAGCCCCAGAATTTTTATCGCACGAGGTCGTTTTGTCTAAGGACACGTCTGCAATGCTTAGTCCTCCTGCATACCATCCTACAGGAAAATGTTCAGTGAAAACTAAGTTTTTCCAGAGATCATAACCATAACATGTCCCCACTCCTAAGAGGGATGTCAGGTTTGGCAGTTAATTTGACCATATTTTCATGGAGCTGCATGTTCTTGCTTCAGCCTTTATCAGTGCTTCTGGGAGCAGTTATCTCGCACTGCTTGGTGGAGTCAAGATTTGGGGATTGCTGGGGATTTTCTGAGGCCTCAGTCTCATTCAGGAAGACCACTGATCTTTCTGCTTGCTTTCCAGGTGAGTCCACACTTCTATATGGGTACTGGCTTAGCTCTGGCTGGAGAACAACAAGGCACTTTGCAGTTTTGAGTCATTCTCAGGAAAGCTTAGACACAGGGGACTGCCACTTGCTGAGGATCCAGATGTACCTTCTGGCCAGGATCTGGATTTCCAACCCCACCTTGTCCACCTCAGGTAGCCGTGGTGGCTACTGATAAATTTGAGCTTCTGATAGAGTTCCAAGCCCGGTTCCTCAACAGAGGGTAAGCCAATCTCTGACTGCCAACCTTCACAACAGATTGATGCCCCAGTGGTTTTGGGTGTCACTCTCAATGTTATGTGCACATTAAATATATGCTTCAGTGGTGTCCAGAGTTGGGGCCTCCAGCATGCTTGGTGCCAACAGAAAGGCATGCAAATATGGACCAGACCCTTTCTGAGGCTTTCAGCCCTGCCAAGCCCTAGGAAGGGCTGGGCAATCTGGGCATCCATCAGCTTAAGCACTCTGAAAAGTGGCTGTCTGGTGAATAAGGAGGGACTTTATTCACCCACTCTGAGACAGAAAATCCTTCTCCCTGTTCTACTTGCCACAGCATAGCCCACATTAATGATACTGAGTTAACAAACCAGGGTAAGTGACAGGGCTTTGTTTCTGGCCTCTCTTATTTTTTTTCCAGTTCAGCTTTAAAAATGTGAAAGGTGAAAATAAAACAAGAGCAGCTATGAAGGCACACCTCCATCCTCCCCCTTTTCTCAGTCTTTCATTTCTCCTTTCATCTGCCTTTCCCTGTTCCCTGCTTTGCCCTGCTATGCCCTGATCCAGCCAGCATGGAGAGTTGATGCTGCTGTCAAACATGTCCTTATCTTCAAGGGTATGGCTGGTGTTTTGGATTCAGATGGCATTAGGATCAAGGTGCTGACTAATCTCCTCCGATAAGGTGTGTCACAGCAGGAGTTGCAGGGCAGAGGGTCCAACATCGCAGCTTGGGTGGCTGCTGCCTGATTTGTATTTATCCCCTTCCCAGGCACAGTCAAGGGAATGCTCCAGCCCTGCCAAGGTGGGATTTTTTCTTGACGGAAAGTAGCTCTGTCTGCTGGGCAGCTCATCTCCTAGCCCCTGCCCAGGAGCTGTGTGGGCACTGTAGGCTGCACCCTGCATGGTGCCCCTCCTCACCAGGGATGGGGAAACATGAAAAAGGAGGCTGACGTGAGCTACACATTGTAAAACACGGCAGGTGTACTGCAGTAAATTGAGTGACAGGCAGAAATAAGCACAAAGGAATTAGATGGATAGATAGGAATGAGGGATCAATAAACTGAGACTAAAGATAGCAAGAGACATGCACTGAGGGATGTTGACAGAGAAATAGATGTTGCAGCCAGAAAGATCCTCGAATAAGAGAAATATTGAATGAGGGAGATTAAGTTTAGAGAAGGGTCATTTTCAGTGGACTTCGCTGTTGGGCCAGGATTAGCCCAGACAGTACATGTTTAATGCTTCCATTTTTTTTTTCTGCTTGTTTTAAACTCCCTGAGTGGTGGGATGGGAGCAGCTCCACTAGCCCCAATCTTGGCTACTGGATTCAGATCTCCATAGTAGAGACAGCTCATTGCGTGCTTTAAAGTTATCCTTTCTTGGGCACCACGTTAGCCAGTGAAAGGCTTCTTGGAGCAATCTCATGGAGCTGGGCTGAATAACTGCTGTTCTTAGTCTCTTGTTCAAATCTATGTGATGTATAGCCACATTCCAGATTTAAATCAGACTTAGTCATAATTGAAACCTGTCTTTCTCTTGAGCCTGATACTGCCAACTAGAAAGATTGGCAGTTTTGGAAAAGAAAAAGTGTGTAGAACAAGCAATGTCGGGATGTTCGGATATAGGGTGTCCTGGAGAACACCGCCTGACAGAGGGAGGGGATTTTGGTGGTGTAGGGAGTAAACGCTACCCAAGTGTTGATCCCTGGAAGGTTGGTTTGTTGCACTAAGCCTGGATTTGGCTGGGTTGGTTTGTTTTTCACCAGTCTAATGACCAGTATTCTTGTTAGGGAGTCCTGGAGGCATCCTGTAATACTTGTCCTTATGAGATCCTGTTCCCCAGGTATTCCCAGCACGGCTCTCTGCCTAAAAGCCAATTGAGTTTGAGGAAGCATCATAAGCTTCTTAAGGGCTGATCTGAGAAAGGAGCAAAAGAGTTCAGCAGCTTCAGGGCGACTGTTAATTTCCCCTTGTTTTTATTAATTAGGCAAGCTGCTCCACATCTCCCACCTCTCTGGGAATTTGCTTAAACCCTGTGAAACCACTGAAAGCAAGAAAAGTCCTCCTCTTCTCTTCATGTGTCCTAGGAGGCCCAGCCAGAGCAGGCATCCCCCTGTGGGGACTATAATGGAGATATCTTCTCTGACTCAGCAGACTCCTTTCTCAGTCATCTCCTTCACAACATAAGACTCAGAGCCTCCAGCTCTGCTGATTTGCAACAGGCCCATTAGACAGAAGAGAATGGCCATGGATGGAAACTAGTGGCAGTGTGCCATGCTCCGCAGAGGTGAATTTCTCTCCACCACCCTGCAGCTGACTGTGAGGGTGAGAAGTGGTGGAGTGGCCAGCAGTGCTGGTGCTCTGGGAGCATCAGAGTCCCATGTGACAAGGGATAGGGGAATAGGGACCAAAATCCTCTCTCGTGCCAAATAAATGTTTGCAGAGGTGCTTGGGAGAGATGATAAAGGAAGATGGCTGCAAGTCCTTCCCTGCCAAGGCTTAGGAAGTTTGGGGAAGCCTCCAGCTTCTCCTGTCCATCTGAGACTTGGGCACACTCCCAGGGCATGCCGGCATCTCACAGTCACTGTACCTGGAGCCCTGCAGCTTGGCTGGTGTCTCTGCAAATTAGCAGGGTTAAAAAGCAAGGAGGACTCGGAGGGTTCATCTGCTCCAAACTTGACCTGAAAAGAGACAGAAAGCAAGAGCCTGAGGTGACTGATTTATCTGAGGACAGCTCAGATAGAATCTCCAGGACAGTGTCTCTGTTCGGTGGTAAGAGTAGGTGATGGGATGAGCTGCGAGAGGGGAGTGAGACTGTCCTGCTTGGAAGATGCCTTCTTCCCCATTTGTCTCTGGTGTACCCCAGCACAGCCCTTCACAAGGGAGGTATCCATGCTCAGAGCTCTTTGTTCAACAGGCTTTTGGTGGAGCCATTTATCAGTCCAGATGTATATTTAATGCTGAAATAGTGAGCAGAAGTGGAGCAGTGTTTGCAAATGGGCGAGCTGGGGAACTCTGCTGTGGCCATTAATAGTCCTGCATTAATTATGGTAGAATAAATAATTCACAGGGCTAATAACAAACACTTGGTTTTAACGGTTATGAAAATCCCAGCTTGCTCCTGGATGGGGATATGTGTGAGAAAGCAATGTCTGGCTCCACTTCTGAACCAAGCAGACAGCAGAGCACATGGGATCTGCTGAGGATGCTGTGCTGGCTGGTGATGTACTGGGGGATCTGTACCCCTGGCTAGCCCATGCACAATCTGGGGGCATCATAGCTCTCCCTGGGACTTGCCGGTGCACATGGAAAGCCTGTGGGGATGAGGGCAGGAGGCATCAGCTTGTCCTGTGGGTCCAGGCCTTTGTATTCCTACTGCTCTTATTGGGGAGCTGAGCGGCAGCCAGCTTGTTCCCCAGTGCTCCCTGCGCACCCTGCTTAGGTCATGCACTGAGCATCTCGGCTGTGGTGCCTACATAACCCCCTTCCTGCCGTCCCCTCCCACCTGGTGCCAAGGATTGTCTCATTTTGCCTTTTCATTTGACTTTGACAGGCAGGAAGCGTGTGGACCTTGAGCTCTACCAGGTCATTGATCCCATGGGAATCCTCCCCTGGGAGAGGCAGCTCCCACTTGGCCCCTGCCTGGCAGCTCTGTGGTTTGTCATGCCTGTATCTTCTGTCTTCCCTTTAGGCCATTCATTCCTCCTTTCCTTCTCTCCATAACCTGCTCTATTTCTTCAAACATTAATATAGGTGTTTTCTCCTGCCACTATTGTCCTTCAGCTTAAAAAGCCTTTCCCCCTTCCCTGGTGTTTACCCTCCAGATATATTTATAGAGAAAATAATTGCGTCACTGTCAGTTTGCTTTACCAAGGCTGAACAAGCTACGTTCTCCTATACTGCTTTTCTATCATGTGTCCTCTGTTCACCAGCTCACTTGGGAGTCCTCCTCTGCTCCGTTTTAACCTTCTGTAACGTGGATAGCCTTCTAGCTTAGCCACCATGTAGTGAATGACTCTGGGCAAATCATTTCACTTTTCATGCCTTGGCTTCCTCACCTACAGAGAGAAAACAGTGACCTAGTCCTGTGGCAAGGGGTGGGTTAGGTGGCATAGGAGCTTTTTCCTTCCTAGCCTTGGTCCTTTACAGAGGCTCCCTCCACCTGTTCCTGCTGACTCCTGCCTTTGTACTAGCATTGAATGTCAGCAGCATCATGTCACGGATGAAAAAATTGGTATGGGTCACAAACTTTCTCTGCAGGGAGCTCTGCCCTCCAGCCTCATTCTTCCCAATCAAGAACTCACTTTTGGCTCTTTTTGGACTCTCTCAGTCTCTGCATGTTACTGCTTTGGTCACTATCTCCCACAGAGCACCAGCAGTAAGACCAGAGAGGTGAGACCGCTCTATTCCCTTTGCCTTTTTCTTTCAAGGCAGTTGTATTAGCCCAGGAGGATAAACTCACTATGTGCTTCAGCCCCTTTTTTCTTTTGTGCCTCTGCTGTTCATCATCCTTTTCTTCCTACCCCTGCTTTGCAGCCCCACCTGATGAGATGGCACAGGAAACAGAGCACACCTAAAAACAGGGGATGGATTTGCATGGATAAATGGCTACCCTTTGACTCTTCCCCTCCAAGACAAGCAATGTTTCAGAGGAGACCAGGGCAACCTGAAGCACCGACTCTGACACAGGAGAATGCAGCAGATTTCACTAGAAAGTGCTGTTTGAACGGAGGAGTGCAGCACAGCTCAGAAGTGCTTATGCCTGGAGAGTGGATGTTTACACAGGGGAATAGCGCACTCACCTTGCTATTAGAGCACAAAACAAATGTTTGCCCAGGTAAGTGCAGATCCCAAGCTCAGGTTTTGCATTGAGTGTGCAGATTTGGAATGTACACACAGGAAGGCACTACTTGGGCAAGTGTTACAGGTTAAATGTCCTGCTCCAGGTGTCCAAAGGCAAAGCAGAGTCTTGAAGAGCTGTTCCCTGTCTTTCCCTGGGCACCTGCTGTGCAGATGGAGCAGGGTGAAGGGCTAGTTCTGGTTGGCTATATTTACAACCAAAGCAGGGCTGAAGGAGGCAAGGCATGATCTAATTTCTCAAAAACTAAACACCATACAGTATATACTAGTGACAAAATTGCTTTTAATATTATTTTTATTAGACAAATTTTCTCTCCTTCTCTTTTTCTTATTCCAAGAGGATTTGATGAAGAAAGGCCCTGATGGGTTTTTTTTCCTCTCCATTTTAATCAAATAAATACATTTTCATACCACCAAATTCCTATCACACTTGCCCGAGTCAAAGTTTTGTGGCTGGTACCTGGGCTTAATTGCAGTGCTTCTTGCGTACCTATGGAAGGTGGCAGCTCGTGCCTCTTTGCATTCAGTGATGGTAAGACAGGGCCACAGATGCACTGTTAGCTAAAGAAGATACATTCCCATCTTTCCTATACCACTTGCACAATGTGGTGTGAATACTGTGCCTGCTGTGGCAGAGAGCGGCTCTGGTGGCTAAGTGCTTCTCCTGTGGCATGGGGAGGAGGAAAAGAGGAAAAGACTGGAAAGTGAGGTGGCTTGTGGCTCAGGATGGGCTGGCAGATCTGTTGTGTGGGGTAAGGGCAGGACTCTGCAATGGGGATGCATCCTGGGGAAATACTCTGATGCTGCCAGGAAGGGCTTGTGTTGGGAATGCTGCAAGGTGGAACGGCTGGCAGGGTGTACAGGTTCGCAACTGCATCGCAGCCATTGTTTCAATTTCAGAGCAAGCATTAATTTTTAGGCTGTTAACAGGAAAGGGAATGGGCTCAAGTCCTTTCTGGCATGGGAGATAACTGGAACAAAAAGTACCAAACAGCTTCATGAGAATTAGGTGGTGTTGCAACGCAACCTGCCATCTCCTTGACCCTAAATGTGGTGATCACTGGGGGGGGAACAGCACCTCCCAGGAGCTAAAAGGCGCCCCCTACCCCCCCCTCTGCCAGAAGCTCCTCTCCTTCACAGCAGTGCCTGAGAGGCGTGTGGGCCTTTGAAGGCAGTCGAGAGTCACACACAGGGTTGATGGCTTCTGCCCCAGTCAGACAGGTGAGTTTACACAGGCTTTTGTTGTAGCGAGCGTCCATTACTGTGGGATGAGAGGGGGGGAACGGATTGCCAAAATGGCTGTGGTGAGGGCTGCTGCTGTAGTTTCCATGCTGGAGCTTACGGGCTGGAGAGAAGGAGGCAAACGACAATATTTATACCATAAAATGTGCACTTTTTTTTAAGCTAAAGCTTGGGCAACATCCCAGCCCCTTCATATGAGCTTGTAGATATTGCTTACCTGATTTCTTTCTACAGGAGAGCATGACGCAGGTGTTTGGTTGCAGAAGGGGAGGCAGGCAGCTCCCATGGCCGGACTCTGGGGATGCAGAGCATGCAGTGGCTGTGGCTGCTCTTACCCTGTCCTCTCATGCTCTGGTGTCCGTGCCTGGAGCCTGGGGCTTGCTTCCTTGCTGTCGATTCTGGTCCATGGGAAGTGGCAGCGACCCTTCTCATGTGAATCCCAAATTCAGGGGGAGGCTCCTGAGTTTGTCCCATTGCCCATTGTTCACACTCCCCAAGCCCTTGCCATGAAAGCTCTAGCCACCAGGCATGTCTGCCCAGCCTGTGAGCTTGTTAAGTTGTCCAAGGACCTGAGGATTGGGATAGAGGAGAGGACACACTTAGGGTGCAGGCAGAACAGTGGATGTGCACCCCAGTGTGGGCTCTGCTCAGCGGCACCCATGTGATGCAGAGACAGATGAGTGGCTCGGAGAAAGGGCAGAGGTTTTGTACACCTTGTGCTGGCAAAGAAAGTACCTTCTTAAGATCTGTCCCTTGCCAGCCCTGGCAAGCTGCTGCAGGTCTGTGTCCTGTTTCCCATGGCTAGAACGAGGGGCATTGCAGTGGCCGGGCTGGCAATGCAGCATTGTTAATCAAGGCTGTGGGAGCTAGCAGGTGTGTGGCTGCTGGTGTGTGCCACCGGACAGGACCGGCGTGATGTCCTTGGAAGCTGAGTCTTTTGAGCCTTTTTGCTGAGCCTTGTGGTGCATGCTGCATCTGAGCTGCAGCAGCCTGATTGTGTCCTGACTGATGAGATGCTGAACCCCTCTGCAATGACTCCTGTATTATTTAACCTTCCTCCCTTTGCAGCTGGCTGAGAGATGATCCTCTCTGACCATGGTGACCAGCTCTAAGCCCTAGCCAGCCTTGAAACTGCGGGCAGGAGTGTGAACTTCTTCCCACCAAGGGACAACTCAGCATTGTGGGGGGTCATTTTGCAATTATGCTGCGGAACAGCAGTGTTAAATTTTCCAACCTGTCCACTGGAGACAGCTCCCCTCATCCTCTCTCTGGTTTAAGATGGTCACGGATACTGGCTTTCATTCTTGTGCTCATAAATCCTTCTGTGATCCTCTTTGGGTGGGCTCCTGCTGTCACCCACCACTCCGTTTCTAGCAGAGGGTAGCCATTCCCTTCTCCCCTTGTCCCACAGTCCCTGCCCATCCCCTCTGCCCCTGCTTCCCTGTGCTGTTGGCTGTTGTGCACTTGATTTTTTTGTGTGTCTATATCCCTGCCCG